>JAJMHT010000010.1:100939-127479 GCA_030583145.1 Metschnikowia vanudenii | reverse complement strand
CGGGTATGGTTTCATGTACTTCTTGGTTCCATATCAATTTGGTGTGTGTAGTGTTAAATCAACGAGGTGCAACCCAAGGTAACCTGACAAAGTTTGTTTAAAGGTTCCCTTTAATTTTGAATTTATTATTATTTGCTGTTATCGTTACTAGCTTATATTTTTATAACCATTTTTTATTATCATAAGTCTTTTCTTTTTCTTTTTCTTTTTCTTTTTCTCGCTTATCAGTGATCTGGTTACTGGGCTTGTTCCAGAACTTTATTTTTAATTGGTGCCTTGCACCCATGAGGCTCCGGTCTTATCTTCAATTGCATTAAAACCACTCAGGCGAGTTTCGGTATTTTAGGACATCGTGAGAACTGATCGATTAGTCAGGAAAACAAAAAAAAGAAATCTCTTTATCACAATGCAAATTCTTACACCAAGGTGCTTGCCTTCGCTCTCACGAGGAATCGAGCAATCAGAGCGACTCACCTTTTTTTCAACACTACCTGCAATGAAAGAAAGCTTTTATGGACAGTACCGAAAGATTCTGCTATTTCCCTAAAGCTAGTAAGCCCACTTTATTCTTCCTTTCTTGTACTGGCCCAAAGTCCGGAAAGCAATGAAAACGCAGAGTGGTGTTTAGACTGGATAGCTTCACAGGGCAAGATCGCACTAATTTCGCCAACAGACGTCCTAATAAAGGGTAATTTGAGACTTCGAAGCTGGTTGTTTTTTCTATTGATGAGGAAGACGTCTGGGTCTGTGACCGGTTCAACTTTCGAATCAGCACTGGTACTGTAGTTGTGAACGTGGCAACTTCAAGCCCGACTGTTACCTATGTTTGGTATGGCAGTTCTGTGACTTTCATTGTTGTGACTGGTGCTTCAGGTCCGACCAACACCGTGATTATCGTATTTCCAACATCGCTGACTACCTCTACTGCTATCTGGAAGGCAAATCTACAAAGAGATATGACCTTAAATGACCCTCACATCTGCTGGTCTAGGAGTACAAGGCCCAGCCAAAATTTGACCAAATTGAACATCCTTTCAGTAAAACTTACAAAGACCACTGCATGATTCAGTGAGCGAAAGATATACAACAAGAACAAAAACAAAGGTGGAACTTTGTGAGAATTGTTATCGCTTGTTGAAAAAGTATGCTGTAATAAAGGAACATACCTGTTCACTTGAATATTCATTGTCCAAGTTTGAAAAAACTTAATCACCCGCCACCAAGCAAAAGGGTTCTCCTTCACGAAGCCCTTGTGTACTCTTAGAGCCCAACCATACTTCTTCTAAGTGAAAGGCCAAACAGGCATCAAGTAATACATTATACATGCTATTGAAAATGTCACGTCCTCTCTAAATCCGGAACTGATCTCAATAAGTACTTTGGTACAAGAAGTCCTTAAAATATGTGTTGCAAAGCTCTTCAAGGTCTTGATATACATCTTGTTCTAGCTACTCACTCGAAACTCCACTACTGCTTCGTACTCCCGATTTCACAAGGTGGAGTTTTTTGGTTTTTGGTTGTGACACAGCTCTGTTTAGCGTGTCGTTTGTGACGGGCCTTTGTTAAGATGGGCGGGTTGAACAGAGATACGAATGGTTTGGGGTTCTTCTCCTTCGAAAAGTACAAAAAACACCAACAGGAATCAGTTTTTCCGTCTTAAATCTTAATGCGACTATGATGTGGTGGTTTTCCGTATTCCCTCACAAGAAACTTCCTTATATAGACACACGACAAAGCTTCTTATTAATCTATACAAGCCCCAATTAGATTATCCTTCTTTGATGGCATTCCGACCGTCTCCCTGAATACTATCGTTATACTGGGAATATCGTTATACCCAAGACATCTTTTGTCACTCAAGAAATACCCCTTGTCCAGTACATCTCGACGTTTCCACTTCGAACTGGCCAACCAAGAACTTCCTACATTATCAAACCTCCTTCCGAAAACATTAAACTCAATTATTATACAAAAATACCCCTTTATTATATCCAATTAACCCGAGCACATAGTACAAGACTCTGGGTTGTCAATAGCACAAGCAATCACCTGAGAACTGTAGATATCACTCTCAAGATCACCATCCTCATCCTTTTGTGCTGGCTTTTCGGCTTCTGCAGTCGTCTCAACTTCCTCAGACTTCTCAGCCTCTGGCTGTTTAACAGCCTCGGAGATCTTCAAGTCGTTAATCGAGTTCTCCAACGAGGTAGGCTCAGTTGAGATGCTGCGTGGCAGGTCGGCAGCAACAGGCGTGGAAGACCCGCTTCTGCCGGTAGCCTTGACGACGTATTTTCTTTGGTTTAACTTCTCCAAAGTTGCCACCGTCTTACCAGCAGCATTGACAGAGTTTTGGTCAACAGTAAACTGAATGGCAGCAGCAGCAGCCTGTGTTCTCAAGTAGTACATACCGGTCTTCAATCCCTTCTTCCATCCGTAGAAATGCATCGACGTCAACTTACCCATTGTAGGGTCCTTGATGTGGATGTTCAACGATTGGGATTGATCAATGAACGCAGCTCTGTCGGCAGCCATGTCGATGATGTGCTTTTGGGAGATTTCCCAGACGGTCTTGTATAAGGCCTTGATCTCATCTGGAATGTTTGGCAATGTTTGGATAGATCCGTTGTTGGCGATGATGTTGTTTTTCATGGAGTCATTCCAGATTCCCAAGTCAACCAAGTCCTTCAACATGTGCGAGTTGACAATTTGGAACTCTCCAGCAAGAACTCTTCTCGAGTAGATGTTGGAGGTGTATGGCTCAAAACACTCATTGTTACCCAAAATTTGAGACGTGGAAGCTGTTGGCATAGGTGCAACAAGCAACGAGTTTCTGAGCCCGTGCTTGGCCAAGTTCTGTTTCAAGGTATCCCAGTCCCACAACTCAGTAGGCTTTCTGTCCCACAAGTCGTATTGCAACAAGCCTTGAGAGGCTGGGGAACCTTGGTACGTCTCATATGGGCCTTCCTCGGCAGCAAGCTCGATGGAGGACTCCACGGCGGCGTGGTAGATGGTCTCGAAGATCTGGATGTTCAACTCTCTGGCCTCTTGCGAGTCGAAAGGCAATCTCAAGCTCATGAAAGCATCGGCAAGACCTTGAACACCAAGAGCAATTGGTCTGTTTCTCATGTTAGATCTTCTGGCCTCTTCGACGGGGTAGTAATTGCGATCGATAATTCTGTTCAAATTTCTGGTAACAACCTTGGTGACCTCATGCAACTTCTCGAAGTTGTACCATGTAGCAGTGGCGTCTTTCTCGACGAAAGATGGCAAGGCAATAGAAGCCAAGTTACACACGGCAACTTCGTCAGGAGAAGAGTACTCAACAATCTCGCAACACAAGTTGGACGACTTGATAATACCCAAGTTCTTCTGGTTGGTCTTCTTGTTACAGGCGTCCTTGTACAACATGAAAGGTGTACCAGTTTCGGTCTGAGCCTCCAAGATAGCGTACCAGAGCTTTTGAGCCTTGACGGTGGATCTGCCACGGCCCTCTCTCTCGTACTTCTCGTACAATGCCTCAAACTCATCGCCATAAACCTCAGGCAAGCCCGGAGCCTCATTAGGCGAGAACAAGGTCCAGTCTCCGTTCTGCTCGACTCTCTTCATGAACAAGTCGGGGATCCAAAGCGCAGGGAACAAGTCTCTGGCTCTAATCTCTTCCTTACCGTGGTTCTTTCTGATGTCGATGAAGTCGAAGATGTCTGCGTGCCATGGTTCCAAGTAAAGAGCAAAGGCGCCCGGTCTCTTGTTACCACCCTGATCGACGTAACGCGCGGTGTTGTTGAAAACACGCACCATGGGGATGATACCATTAGAAGTACCGTTGGTACCAGCAATGTAGGCCCCGGTGGATCTGATATTGTGAATGTGCAAACCAATGCCTCCAGCAGATTTGGAGATTAAAGCACACGTCTTCAAGGTGTCGTAGATACCGTCAATGGAGTCGTCCTTCATGGCCACGAGGAAACAAGAGGACATCTGAGGAAGTGGGGTTCCGGCATTGAAAAGCGTAGGAGAGCCGTGGGTGAAGTATCTTTGCGACATCAAGTTGTAGGTCTCGATGACGCGAGGAATGTCTCTGCCATGGATACCAACGGCCACACGCATAAGCAAATGTTGAGGCCTCTCAGCCACGTGCCCATTCACCTTAAGCAAGTAGGATCTCTCCAAGGTCTTGAAGCCGAAGTAGTTGTAGTTGAAGTCACGGTCGTAGACAATGGCGGAGTTGAGCTCGTCGGCGTTTTCGCAGATGATATCATAGGTCTCTTGTGAGATCATGGGCGAGTGTTTGTCTGTCTTAGGGTTGATGTACTCATACAAGATCTTCGACACCTGGGAAAATTGCTTTGTGGTTTGCTTGTGCAAGTTGGAAACCGCGATTCTGGCGGCTAAGATGGCGTAGTCCGGGTGGATGGTTGTCATGTAAGCGGCGGTTTCGGCAGCCAAGTTGTCCAATTCTATCGTGTTGACTCCTTGGTAAACACCGGAAATGACTCTTTGAGTGACCGCCACGGCGTCGACGTGTTCTGTGTCGAGACCGTAGCATAATCTCTGGATTCTGGCGGTGATCTTGTCGAAGCGGACGTGCTCCTTGCGGCCATCTCTTTTGAAAACGAACATGTTGTGAGATGAAGCTTGAGGAAGTAAAGTTAGAGAGAAAGAAGAAAAGCAAAAAAAAAAAAGCACCACTCAAGAAAAAAGGCAGGCGAAGGGCGCTCTTATATACCAAGGACGCGTCGCTTACAAATATCAACAACGCCTTAGAAAAAGAAAAAAAAAAAAAGCTTTTTTAAGCAAGAAGGAGACACGAGTCGCGTGTGCGCGCGTGGGCGCGTCCCAGCTGCGTGTCGCGGACTCGTGCGACTTACACCATACACGTCTAGACGCGGCGCAGGAAAAGCTGCCAGCCAGACTGGGGAGCAGCAGGAAGCAAGCCGGCAGCAAGCAGAAAGAGGCATTTACCCGCATGAGAAGACTAATGTTTACAATTGTTTACTAATGTTGTTTGTTGTTATATTCTAGGGTAGGCTGTGGAAGTCCATCCACAAGCAAATCTGTTTCCTACACTTTTTCTTCACTTTTTGGGACCTCATACGCGGCGAGGCCATTGTAGTGTGTGAACCGGACTGGTTTTTGTGAAGCACGTGACTGGCACCACCATCCATGGCTGTGACCCGGGGTCGGCGATCACAACTTGTCCGGATTAAGTCAATGGGAATGTCGCAGTCGGGAGACGTGTGTCCATTAATTGACCCAGTTAGGGCTCTTTTCTGTATATGAATTTTCTCTTGGGGGCCCGGGCCGCAATGCCGAATCGGGAATTGGGACTTGTGTAAACAGAGACATTTTCTCGGGCCTGGTTATGTGGCCTTGGGACGGTAGGGCTGCCATATAAGTTGTGCGAGGGCAAGCCAGCACACGTCACCACCGTTTTTGCTTTACTTTGTAGGTGTCTGATGTTTGGAAATAAGACTGTAATATTTGCCGAGTGTGGATGACGTGATTAAGCACGAATTCTTCGGCCCTTGAAAACATTGACCTGCTTGTTTGGGACTTGAAAACATTGACATTCTTGTTTGGCCCTTGTCTCGACATGGCTTGTTCATGCCCGACAGTGCTGAAGTGTGCGACGGGGATGGAGAAAATCGTGAATTTTCTTGCTGTGTTCTTAATTGTTGTGGGGTGTTAATTTTTCCCAACTTTCGGGATTCCTTTTTTAATTTTTATTTATTTATTTGTTTATTTTTATTTTACTCTATTCTTTAATTCTTTTTTCATTACTCTTTAATGATTCTTTCACTTCATGGAGAATCTTTCCTCTGTGTTGACTCTACATCACTTATTACTGGCAGGTGGCTTTACTCTGTTGTGAAATGTGAAGCATTATTGTACAGGACCGTTCATTCTAATATGCCCCGGCTTCGGCTTTCAAAAGCCAAAAAACGACAAAGAAAACATATCTTTCCCATTTAGGTGCTTTGACAGGAACGTGCTAGTGGCTGATTTATTAGTATAGGAAACTGGAGGGTTTCCGAGGAAGCCACACCACAATCCTCAAGCCCAATCTCCTATCTCCCTTCTTTGCTGTACGTAGAGGAGTAATGTTCCAATTTGCTATTTCCCGTACACCGACATGAAGCTACAAATATGTCCAAAAACGGTGGCGGCAACGTGTAATTCAAGTCTTCCACAAGGCCACCACGTTGTTTTTTTTTTTGTTTTTTTCTTTCTTTTTTTTTTTTGTTTTTTTCAAAGAGCAACAAAGTTGTACTGATACCGTCAGTGAAATATTGTTTCGCTATGAAGGCGGGCATCCACTTTATGTTTTCAAGATCGATGAAACTTGGCCTGATCTTAACCGTTTGGTGGGTGTTGGCTAAATCATAACACAAATTAGTTAATTCGAGAAATTCCAGCGGCGAATAAAAGAGCAAAGCAATGTCTGTGTTGTATGGAAAGCATTATCCAAGGTTTTTCCCACCAACATGAGTGCAGGGTGCAATATTTGCCCTATCGCCATATGTCTTTGGATGTGCCATTCAAAATCCTAGGGGTTTCAGGGATAAATATGATCTTGAACACCGTTTTGGAAGCCGGACTTTTCAAGTCCACCTGTGGTGTCTTGTTCACGGAATTAAGACCATATGGTTGTCTTTGCTGGGGCTTTTGCTGGACTCAATGGGGCTAATCCGGGGGTTCGCTTTTTTCAAGAGTTTACACTACCCAAATTCTTCCGTTGGTAACCTTTATCCTCACAATACTTTCTTCTGATTGAGATGGGTTTGTTCTGGAGCCAGTGCATATCATGATACGTGTGTTCATACACAGAGCTGTTTCAGTGTTGTGAGAAGCGACCAATATACCTCCAATGTACCTCATGTTGACGACATAGGTCGGTATCATCCTGTTAATATTTAACTCAGTCAAATCTTACGGCCCCAAACGAAAACTTGTCATGTTACAATCAGATAAGATATTCAATACGAGAATAACCTTTGAAGTCATAACCCCGGCTTATGGAGAGAACCCTTTTTTCTCATCTTCAGTAGTATTGTAGTAATCAGAGCCCTCTTGTGCCTAAAGAACTTCCCAACTCTTCATCCAGTTAACCAAATCCTTATCTAACTGTTTGTCCAAGTTTTCATTCAGCGATTTCACTTTTCCTTCCGACTTTGCCTACCAAAGTTGATACACTAATTACCTGCACTTGTACCTCCACCTTCAAAATTTCAATATCATCCGTAAGGCTAGCTTGCTTCCGCATCCCAAGGCCATGGGAATGTTTTGTGGGGTTCTCATATAGTGGTTCTCGAAACTTTTGAACTACATTTCTTGCTTGAGGCAATAATGATTCCACTGAGGTGGAAATATAAAGTATTGCCAAAAGGTTCCCTACCATCAAAGAAGCAATATAAATCCTAAACTACTTTGATGTTACGCAACTCATCAATCTCCGTCTCACCATTCTCTTGCGTTTTCTCAATAGCCTCTTTACCATGAAATTGCACTTGGTTTTCATAATAAGTCCATTTAAGGTTGGCTACACCTGCTACTTGACGTCTCTGGACTTTTTCCTTCAACATCCTCGAATAACATCTTAGTTTACTATGTCGTCTTATATTGAAATGGTCATGAATATTCAGAAGAGTTTCCGGGTATTCAAAAGCTGTTCCAATATAACTTATAATACTGAGTAATAGTGGCTGCAAGAAACTGAGATCAAAGCAAACGAAAATGGTCAAACATCGGGAAGTACTTTGGGAGCTTCTTGTAGGCTACTATTGGGGTAAAGTTACATTTAATATTGGGCTGAATAGGGGGGAAATTCCACTAAGGTTGTCAGCAAAACCCAAGCAATAGGTTTCAAAAGAACGACAGCGGAATCGATCTGGGAAAGACAAAATTTAAGCCTTGAAAACGAAAGCTCAATACTAGGTGAGGAGATCTTAGCCTTAGTATTTCATATCTCCACTTGAAAATGCCCTCTTTTCGTAGATACGAAGCAAAGCAAGCACCATGCTTCACAACCCTGTCCTATACATCGTGACATTATGTGATATTCATCCTTAACGGAAACAAGTGGTTCTTATTATCACCTTCGACGACACAATTACTTCACATAAAGCCCAAACTTCACCAGCTCCTCTTCCGAATTTCTACAACACACCAATTGGTTAAAACTGTTTCGTATATTCAGTCTAATCTAGTATCGAGTAAAGAATAACATTGGAACTTGAAAAGAGCCTACTTAGACTCGTCCTTGATGAAATCGCTGTGTGGTTAGTATAGGACAATGACGAGAGAGAGCCGCGTTGCCGCCCAAAATTTTGAACATACTTAATGATTTTCTCGAGATCAAAGTCGTCGCCTTGGCTGGCCGCAGGCGCTGCCACAGGAGCGGCAGGCTTCTCAGTGGAAGCAGAACGTGGCCAGGCGATGATTCCGGCCACAGAACCCAAGGTCAAAAGAGAGAGCTGTGTCGTTAGTAAGAGAATGCAATCAAGGGAAGGAGGAATAAAACTGCACATGAATCCACGGATATAACGCCATGAGAGAATTTTCCCGGGCCCGGCGCCCAAAATACATACAATGTGTGGCTGGACTTGCTTGCCGAAGATAGTATATGCGGCACCCATTGCTTTAGTGTTTGGAAAGTTATAGGAAAAAGAGGTATGGTGGGGTTGGGTGGTGGATGATTATTGTCCAGCCGGTGTTGCCGGTGTACGGGTGCAATGGATGTGGTGAGTGAGGAGCGTCCGAATCCGGGGTAGACTAATTTGGGGGCGTTTTTATTGCATCTTTTGGATATTCTTTTGTGTTTCTGTACTGATTTTTTTTTCTTTTCTTCTTTTCTTCTTTTCGTTTTTTCTTCTTTTCTTTAATTCTTTGTTGTTTTCTTTGTATGAGAGATGATATCATGGGGAGATTCATCTAGGTTTAGTATTAATAGTTATATTGGCAAAATTTCGCGAGGGACCTGTGGAACCTATGCACCTTGAGAAATAATGGCACGGTCTGGTCATGACACGCTCGCACCTCGCTATAAGGATATTGGCATATACAACACGGCATACCACGGCAAGGGTATGTTTTCATGAGTGTATTTATATATCTTTCCTTTGTTCAATCTTCAATGTATCGAATTGTTAGCCTTGGGCAAATTTTAGGTTATTTTTGGAGAACACCCACGACTTTATGCCATCTGTGAGTCATTGCCGAGCAATACAGAACTTCCATTTTTTAAAGACCCAGGGGTTTCTTGTGCAGACAAATCGAATCGAGGTGGTTGGCGCCAAATGATTGTAACTTTCTGGCACCGATCACTGTACCTGTGTTGTTGACCTTGGACCACTTGCTTCCATGAGAATATTTCACAAGAAGACACATTGGATCTCGTCCAAATAGTCTGAAGTTAATGATGGAATCCAGAATAAAAAGTTACACCTGTTATTATCATCCTGGTGTCGAGACGACTAGTAGAGAAAGTGCTGGCGATATTCAAGCCACAGCATACCCTGGTGGATGAGAAATCGCCCTTCATATTCTTGGTCCCATAAGAACGGCATATGCAAACTTTGGATTTGGACGCAGTTGTCTATTGCAAACTTATTGCTTTGGCCAACACCTAAGGCCAACACTGGCGCAAGCGTGCACTGGGTTGGGTTAGTTGGTTCAATGCCCCCACGTGAAATGAGCGTGCAATCACGTTCGTTCCAAATAATTTCAAAATTGTCAACACCACCAATGAAAGAGATCGGCACTTTTGACCCAGTGAAATGCATGATCTGACATCACCAATCACTTTCAACACAAGCATTATCCACAAAACCACCGGAAACCAAGCACATTATGGCCATATTGACATGGTTGTGAGCAAACGTCCACCAAAGACGTAATTATTTCTGGATTTATCTGAAAGTTCTCGACTCACAAGTTCTTTCAGAATAAAAGGTCACACACATAATTGCACGGAAAGCCTCGGGCCAAATTAATAGGGATACATCACTCTTGGCGGCATGCCGCCCATGGCCCAGAGCCCCTTAGTCCTGGGTCCTGAAGACTCACAAATCAAACGCCTCTCTCCAATAATTCTCATGGCCAAACTTGCTGAGCACCCTGTATGCTTCTTCATCATCATTAGTATACATGGGCGACCATTTCTGAAACGATAGGCGCGGGAGCTCGCCCTCCCAAACAAGCGTACATTTATTTGTCGCTAAGTCATGTCCGTTGTTCAGTTCGTGCCATCTGACACGGCGGGTCATGAGTTTCTTGAAGAATTTGATGCTTTTTGCTGCGCCCTCCACGATCACAAGATTAAAGCGTGGATTGATCAACACGATACCCACGAGATTAAGCTGCTTGGCGTTCATGTCAACTTTGAAGAAGTGCTGTCCGTCACTAAGATCATCCACTTTATACACAGTGGTGTGGAATCCCTTGGAAAGTTCTTTTTCGTGTTGAAGTTCCCGTTTTTTGGCCTTCTGATCGGGCGTCAACTTGCGGGCCTCGTTCTCCTTCATGTGCTTCTCGTACCTCTGCTGGACATCCTGGCGAACCTTCATCTCCACGCCTGTTGGGTCCTGGATGGCCTCGTTGGTGAGGACGTTCATCAAGTTGGAAAGCTTGACTTTGGGAGGGGGCGGCGGGTCAAGGCCAAGCTTGATGCGGTCCTGCAGCTCGCGGTGCTTGACTTGGCGCTCGTTTCGTCTTTTCCGCTTGATTTCCTGTTTTGTCAAGAATAGTTTAGAGTCCGGGGCCCCTGTAAATCTTTCCCAGGGGGCCTCAATGGGCACAGGATGCTGAATATAGCTTGTGACAGGGGCAGCGTCGTTATCCAACACAAGATTCGCCCCGGTGGCTTGGAATTCCACATACAGCCGTGCTCCGAGGTACGGCCGGTCCCACCATTCCACCAAAGGGGGCATTTGCGGCTTGAAAAGCTCCTCCTGTGTATTGATATCGGGAAGGATGCCCTTGGCCTCTTTTTCCCGGCGCTCGGCCTCCGTTTGTTGGTGTTGTCGGATTTGGGCACGGAGCTTTTCGCCCTTCTCGACGTACTTGCCTTTGGGGTTCAATTGGAGCGGCCGTGACCGGTGGTTTGGCCTGGAAATGTCCGCCTGGTTAATGTAAGGGTTAAGGGACGCTGCGTCAAACATTGGCCGTGCGTTTCTTCCGAGCGGGTTGGTTGCCTTGGGCATGGAAACCATGTCTCTGAGCAACGGGTGTAATGGGACATTGAGGTTCTCTGCAACCGCCCGAGATTCGGGAATTCTTGGTGCTTTTAGCCTGGAGTTGGTTTGCAGACCATCTTCATCGCTGGAAAGTCGTCTTTTACTTCTCCCAGGGCGAAAATTCCCGGCTTGCTCCATTTCTCTATGGGGGAATGTGTCCGGGTGATAAGATGGAGATGAAGACGATGGTGTTTGGGGTGTGCATATGGGTGGGCCAGGCAATGATGGAATTAAAAGGTTAAAATGAGAAGAGGAAAACGAAGAAACAAGAGAGACAAAAGAGACAAAAAAATGAAAAATGAAAAAGAAAATGAAAATGAAAAAAAAAAAACACGGATGACACAAGAGGAGAATGGAACTGGTCACATCTTTTGCTGCATTTAACACAAATATAATTGTTTGGATGGTTATCTGTTGTTTTATTCAACATGTCTCGTGTTGGTGCGGTTAAAGGCGCGCGGCCAACTCCAACATGGAGGTTTTTGTGGGACGTTAGTATTTCAATATAACATCAAGGCAAAAATTCAATAGATCTGAAATGCAGGGCTCAAGAATCATCACATTATTCAAACGTAACCACTGGAAACTGTGCCCTTTAGTTTGCATGAGGGAAGCAATGGGTCCTCAAATTATGAAAGATGCATGTGCTTGTCTTGACTTGTCTTGCGGGATTAGGGCTGCAAGGCCAAGAGCAGTGAAGACAAATAACATTCAAACGCGAGAATCAGCAGAAGGAAAGTATTTTGAAGCGTGAACTAATATATCAACTGAAAGCTAGAATTATATCCTGCTCCGGGAAAATGTTAACTAAAAAGATATATGGAACCTAATGTATGGCTTCGAAAGTTGTAAAGAGCCAGGCTATGATTGAATGGTTTGGGCCTTCACCCGTACTTAAAGAAATACCTGGCGTTTTCAAAGGGAAGGTAGAGCCCGAGCTAAGGCTTCCGCTTGCCAGTATTTTGATGAAGAAAGAAGTGGCGGATGAATGTAACAGACTCGAACCGAGGGCGAGCCAAAAAATTCCTTTGGGACTCTTCTCAAGGAGAGATTGAGTCAGACACTGTAGCAGCCATTTCCACAGTGCAAGGCTCAGGGAAGCGTGCGAGATTAAATGTTGATGATCTCAAGCGAGAATGAGGAGACGATTTGATTCTTTTGTGAGATTTCTTTGAGTATGTATTGATCGTTTTCTAAAGTTTGAAGCGGTTTGTGAAGCTTGTTCAAGGATAGATTCTGTGTTCTGTGTTCTGTGTTCTGTGTTCTGTGATTCAAACAATATTCAAAATATTCAAATATTGAAGAAAAAGCCGTCATAGATCCTTCTTATAATATTATTATATGAGTTCTTCCATAGAAGAATGGTAACTTTTGAATGCATGAGATGGTTGGTTCTTCTTCAACTCACTCCATCATAGGATTTTCGCTCATTTTTTTAAACGGAAATATTTTCAAAGCTGCCTGAATAACACCAAGGATCCCACTTTGCCTTGAACCGGTAAGAAGCGTTTGATAACGCTCCCAAGGTGGTCCCAAGGTGGTCCCAAGGTGGTCCCAAGGTGGTCCCAAGGTGGTTCCAATGTGGTCGCACATGCTCTGATTCGATGTTTTTCTCTCCCCCGGATTCTAGCCCCACAACCTTTGGGAAATTTTAGTTGCAACGCATCGCGTGTCATGACGAATGCCCTCTTCATTGATAAAACTTGACTTCCCTTTTTTAAAACCACCACAAACCACTAAATAGGGAGAATATGGGGTGAAGCGTGTCAAAAAAAGACCAGGTTAGACTCGAAGACTCGGGCAATTCCTTAAGTTCTACCAATGTTCATGTTGTGTTCTGGAGTTCCTCATCTAGAAGTATTTCCCGGCCCGCAATTTGGGAACAAGAGCTTGCTGTGCAAAGGCTTTAGTACTGCGTTATGAATTGAAATATTACTTGGCATTCCGTATAACACTTTAGTCTAAACTTTTATTTAAAATATAGGGGAAACCCATGAGCTGGAGTCAAAATACCCCATAAAGTGAAATATGCTGAACCTTTTAACACTGGGGTATTCCAGATTAACCAACAGGTGTTTCCAAAAAACACCCATTAAAGATTGCCTTGCTCGGGCTTTTTTTTATAATAGCTCTTGATCAAAAACTTGTTTCATGCTACATCATTCAAAACTTGGTTCAAAACAGTGTACATGCTTCCTCAGAGGTGAGTCATCTTCGTCATGCGAAAACTGGTAATACTACACCAGTTTATCATGTATTCTCATACGGTAAACCTAATCTTTGGCCTTTTTTGATCGTGAGTGAAATACTCCCCACTGCTTTTGGGTTTTGTCACACTACTAAATTTGCCAAAGAACCTCAATATCCTACTTTCTTTGTGAAATTGCACACCTGGATACGCTTGTGACGAAAGCGACTCGGACCAACGCTTAATAGCCAGTAGATCGTGCTCACCAAGAACATAACGGCCAGTGCCTCAAATCTCACTCTATTTAAATTCTTCTAGTTAAAATCACAACACCAAGCATAAAATTTCTGTTGTGATACCGATCGTTCGTACATTAGGTCAGAAATTGCCGAGGAGCACTAATATCGCTCAGCCAAGATCGCGGCATCATCTATATTGGGACATCATCCTTGTTGGGGACATCCATGTTGGGGACATCCATGTTGGGGGATCATCTTTGAAGTGGCTGCAAAGCTTAGCACACCAACCACAAACCCAATATTAAATTTTGGTCTTAATGTACTACTAGAGAGAATATGATTCTAAATATATCAAAATATGACAAACTTCACCTGGATTTTGTTCAAATTTCGCCGGGGTCCAAACTGATGGGGTAGAAGGGTGTACGGGTGTATTTTCCTACTTTGCATCACAGTCCCAAAATGCAATATTATCGTAATATCTTTATGGAGCTATATGATTATGAACACCCACATTCAATAAAAAGAAAATTTAGCAACTATACACACACTCTGCCGAAAAAGTAAAAATCGATAACATTTTCAAGAGAATTATCTCCCTTTCCTATGTCTCCTCTTGTACATTTTGTTTTCTTTTTCAGATCTGCCTTTGTCTCACCATGCCCACGGTCTCACCTGACGCGGGTGTCGCGCGCAGCGCATCAGAGCACCGCCAGTCAATACTCATGAATGATGGAGTCATAGCTACTGAAAACCGGCAACACAGCGGCGATTTGTTAGAGACTTGTCCGAGATCAGTTTCAACCGTGTTTCACCCGCGTTTCACCTGTGTTTCACCTGTGTTTCTGAATCTGCACTTTCGCTCACCACCCATTCTTTCCCTCGTTCTTTCACTCTCCCTGTTACCCAGCACCCATTTTGCTGCATCAACACGTCCCATGGCAGACCTCGATCTCAAAGCGCTTTTTGTTCTGTGGCTAAATGATAAGCACGACGAGCTTGTTAAGAAAGGCTCCAAAATTGCTTTCGCTTACAATAAGGCCCTGGAGAAAATAACCGCCCACTCAGGCGCCATCTCGTCCCCCAAACAACTCAGTAGCATCGCTTTTGTGGGGCCCAAGCTCGTGAAATTTCTCTACGCAAAGCTCAAAAAGCACTGCCTGGAAAATAACCTCCAGGTACCCGAGGCTTTTGAAAACTACGTAGGCAACTCAGAAGGAGGTAAGCGCAAACACGAACTAGACGCGGACGCAGAACCTGACCCAGGCGTGGATCAAGCTAAAAAGAAAAAACGCGCCGACAACTGGGTACCCAAACGACGCGGTGGGTCATGGGCCATTCTTTTGGTTTTGCTTACTAAAGATAAAGCCCGAAAGGGGCTAAGGAAAGAGGACATCATCTCGGCCGCAGAGAAATACTGCGACAAGGCCTTCACTGCGAACCCGGCCACCAAGGAGTACTATTCGGCGTGGGATGGCATCAAAACCTTGATCAAGCGCAATCTCGTAGAAGTTTTTGGCCGCCCCAAGATGTATGTCATCACCGAGGAAGGAGCACGCATGGCCTCGGTCATTTCACAGCAGGAAGGCATCCACAGCTCTCCAGACCGCGCCCCTGATGTTTCCTTCGATAACGGCATGCGAGTATCTCCTGAAACCTCTGCAATTAATTCTCTGATGGGCTTTTCGCGTGATCAGTTTTCTAGTCCGGTGAAGAAAAGGGGTCCTCCCGTTGCTCTTGTCCGCGGCCCTATATTCCGAGGGGCACGGCGCCTGAGTGATGTTCTTGGAGACTTGGACAAGCCCGCCGCAGATCCTTTGGGGTCCCAAGAGCATACTCCTATAATGTTGGACATTGATAGTGGCGACGATTTGTCCATAGATAAGCAGGCCGAGGCCCATGCGGAAATCCGCGTGGAAGAAAAAGACGGTGTCTACCATTCTCGCCGCTCTCATACGCCAGAGTTTCGTCACGTCGATGATTACCCTGTCCCAGCGATTGGCCATGTGGAAAATACCCAAGCGCCGTCCAATATCCCGTCTTTTGTCAAAGAATTCCATAGGCAATACAATGCCCCTGAAGTCTCGGAGCAATTACATGTGCCGCCTAATGCCCCACCTTTCATCAAGGAATTCCATAGGCGGTCCAATCCGCCCGATTTCGGAAATTCCGGCCATACCCATTTGCCTTCTAATGTCCCAGAATTTGTCAAGGAATTCCATAAGTGGTCCAATCCTCCAGAATCACATAAGTGGTCCAATCCCCCAGAATTACAAAAGCGGAGTCGCGCAGAAGAATCACCAAGGCGTTCTCGTTCTCCCGAATCCCGTCCCCCAGAAAACCGCCATACCCGAAACAACCACCTGGAAGCCCGAAGACCGGAAGGAGTTCACGATGCAAAAAATAAAAAATATATGGGCGTATCCTATGATGTCTGGCTACCAGAAGATTTCGATGTTGTTCTTCTCTTAGATAACCGTGAGATCCGCTCAAAAACAGAGCGGGATTTCTTTTATAGAAAGATCGTTGCCAGAGACGTCGTTTGCGACGTTCGGGCGCTTTCTGTGGGAGACGTGCTTTGGGTGGCCAGGCACAAGAAAACCCAAAAAGAAGTGGTGTTGAATTACGTGTGTGAGCGTAAACGGATCGACGATTTGGCCCATTCCATTAAGGACGGGCGCTTTGTTGAGCAGAAGTCTCGGTTGAAGAAATCTGGGATCAAGAACATCCATTATCTCGTGGAAGAGGCCGGTCTCACGGATGTCGAAAGGGTCCAGAATATGCAGCAATCTATCGAAACCGCCATTTCTATGGTTATCACCATGTCTAACTTCTACATGCAGAGATTCAAACGCGCCGATGATACCATCGAATGGTTAGTCACGATGTCGGAGCTGTTGAGAAAGAAGTATTTGGGTGTACGTCTTTTGGTGGTGAAGCCCCACAGCTTGAAATCCCAGGAGGAGTACCTCCTGGTTCTTCAGGAGTTCCGCCAAAAATTTGAATCGCGTAAAACAATCTACGAATGTGTGCATACGTTTGTCAACTACCAGGATTCGTTGGTGAAAACAAACATGATGACGGTGAAGGAGATGTTTGTGAAGATGCTCATGCTGGTACGAGGTGTTTCATTTGAAAAGGCCATATTAGTCCAGCGTCATTTCAAGACCCCTAGAGGACTTATTGAATACTACCTCGAGAATTCAAGCCTCAGTGAGGATGAGAAGGGAATGTTGATGTTGGAAAAGTTCCAGAATGAGTTGGGACCGAGAAAATTCAATAAGCCTGGGCTGATCGCTATGTATGAGGCTTGGGGAAAGGTTTGGAAGTGAATCTCGTCAATATAATTGATCTCAAGGGGGGAGTTCGAAATTAGAAGAGAAACTTCCTGGAAAGGAAAGGGGAGATTGCCCGTTTGTACTTCCAAGGTTCGGGAACCTCTTCTTTGTCGTGTACCAAGGGTTCGGGTGGTTCGACCGGAACCCCGCGACATGGTTTCTAAGGAATATTGAGTCCATGACATGTCTGATTTCTTAGAGCCCCAAAGCTTCGTCTCCGCCGCGTGGATTTTTAGGTATCATGCATTCACCTGAAAGGCACATTCCACATTGTCTCGAATTTGCTACTTAGGAAGAATAAATCAGGTAAGAGTTTCTAGGTGGCCTGCACTTATGATGACTCTGCATCCAATGTCTTCTCTCCTGAAATGGCCGGGCTTTATGACGGAATCTCTAAGTCCCTACATCCCCGAAAAGATACCATGTTCTTTTAACGGAGATATGGCCAATAAATACGCCTAAATCTCCTACTGGTTGGAGTTCACAGCAAGGCACTAGCCCCACTACTCGACTTCTCGGATGGTCCTCTGTGTATGCAGTCCCAAGGATAAAACCGATCAGAAACAAGACTAATTGCCATTTTCTATTATTATTGGATCGAACAAAAAAGCCAATCCTTGAAGATTCTCAAGCTTTGAATATACACTAAGAATTTGCATCCGCCTTACCATTTCACTTCTCCGCTTCTCCACTTCCTCACCCAAGTCAGCCCACCAAGGTGCGAACATCGAATAACGCCAGGCGCACAAAAAAAATCGTGTCGCACTCATATATTCTCATACATCCAGTACCAAATTTTTCACCAAAACCAACCCCCTCCCACGCAAGAAAAACAGCACCAAACAATGAGGAATTCCCCTGTTAGCCTCAGTAAGAGGACTCTCAAGTACGGTGGGAAGTCGGGAGTGTTGCCTGAAGTGCGTCCCATTTTCAGACACAACCCCATCAGGCCAAAGACAGAGCAGGAAATTAAGGACGATGCTCAGATCGAACAAGGTTATGCAGAGGGTATTCCGCTTCCCAAAAGAAAGGGGTTTAAGTTCAGCAGGATGCCTGCGGAGAAGCCAGTGTTGACGGTGAGGGAGAGAATCGCCAGGCTCGAAAGCAGACCTATCTCGGAAAAGCCCCAGTCAGAAATGACCAAGGATGAGGCGTGGACCGCTCAAAGAGAAACACTCAGAAGACAGTACTTGAAAGAAGCATACTTGGAAGAAAGTAGGCGTATAGAGAATCTCGAGGCCTTGGAGGCTTTGAAACTGCAGGCTGAGGAGGAGGAGAAACAAACAAAACAACACAAGGACTCCGAGGTGGCCAAACATACTTTGCCCACGATTGATTCATACTTAAGCGGACCTATCATGAGACTTCGGACCCCGGAAGAGCAGGCCGTGGTGGATGAGAAGCGGTTGTTGAACAGAAAAATGTCGGAATTGGAGGTGATGAACGCCAAGGCCACCCAATTGTTGGAGTTGTACCATTCCGCGGCAAACTTCATCACCAACGAAGACGAATTGGAACAAGCCATCAAGGAAGCCTTCGAGCTCAAGGTGGGTCGTTTCGAGAGCTCCGAGAGGCTAATTGAGGACAAGCTTTTTGGATATGCTAACTCGTTTGCCAACACCAAGACCAACGAACAGTACATCAAGGATGCTGCATATGGAGAAATCAATGGCCACCCTGGTCTCGATGTTGTGAAGGACGCTTTAAGCGGAGAGGCCGAGCTTCTCAGACGTGAAGCCCAACGCAAGCTTAACCACAGTTGATAGCTGTCAGCCATGTATATAGAGGAATCAAGGAGAACGTATTGAGCCCATTGATACACATGGGAATTTCATGGGAAACGTAGTGAGGGAAGGAATCTTGGCATTGGAACTAAAAATCCGCCTCGACCCATTCGTTTGCTGGTGCATGAGGATGCCTCGGGTGCTGAGATATGAAAATGGATTTTGAAAACGTCAAGCCTCTGTGGTTTCTTCTCCGGTTATTTCGCCTCGGAGTTTTTGGGGAGCAAAATAAAGGCACTTTTTATGTCTTCTGATTAAGGAGCAGCTATGGGAACTGTGATGGGTTTATCTTACATAAGAAACGGAGTGGTCAATGGTCCCTTCAGAGATGTACTTCCCATTGGTGCAGTGGCCACTATGGGTCGTAGCGCTTTAAAGTGATGGGTCGTATCGCTTTGAATCACTATTGACGACAAAAAAAAAAAGCCAAATCAAGTGCCGTATTCGTGCCTTCGTCAAACTTCCCCCAGCTGCCGTGCCCCTCTTTGAGCAGAATCAATCAACAATCAAGTAGATACTAAGCCCGCGTCTGCAGGTTTGGTTTCAGAAGGACGTGAGGTCAATTGCATTTCAAGGTTTGGGATTCAGTGCATCGCTGCATTTCTCAAAAGACAAAAAGCCTGTTTCAAAATTGAAATGTATCCTTTTCAGTTTTGAATTCGGTGGATTTAGTTGGTGCATGTGGATACTCCGTTACGTCGTAGGTCGCATAAATATGGAATCATCCAATTCAGGTTGGGAAGAGTGCACGTCAAAGAACCCCAACCGGTGTTGGATTAATAGTTAATTGCAACCTAGTCCAAGATCAAACCTCCTTTTATTGATGCTGATGGCGGATCTTTATATCTTTAGTCGCAGGATTATCGGCTCCAGGCCCGGTGAAGGGTAGTTCAACCATAGGTAGTTCAACCATAGGTAGTTCAACCATAGGTAGTTCAACGATATGTGTATCATTGCACTAGTACTTACTTGGCTCCTTAACGGGAAGGTGAAATGCCGGTTATTATATTCCCTGATGTCACACTTGCGTACAATGGGATCGGGTAAGTGCGGGGTGAACCACGAAACAAAAGAGGGTATTAGCTCCCCCATTGTAGGCCAAGCTGTAGGTGAGCAGAAGACAGAATGGCCAACCTAAGCAGGCCACATCTCTGTCAAGACAACACCTTCCCTTGCGGTGACTTCTAAGCGTTACAAGAATACCTCCTCGTTATAAGAATATCTCCTCGTTGCAAGAATATCTCCTCGTTGCAAGAATATCTCCTCGTTGCAAGAATATCTCATCGTTAAAAATACCTCCTCGTTAAAAATACCTCCCTGTATAGATTTGCTAGCTTCAAAGTCATCTTTTGTGACTTTATATCAGTTTTTGAAACTTCCTTTGGGGCCTTTTTCGCAGCAATAAATTATTATGCGGCCAAATGCTCACCATGGCAAATAATCACCTCTACCAGGCACCTGGGTCATCGATGAAAAAGCCATTATTTCGAATTCCACTTGGACGATTTCTTCTACTTTCTTCTAATTTCTTCTTAATTCCAAAAATATCAAAAACTTCCCTATCATTTACCCGCATCAGCTCCTATAGTTCCTGAAATAAAACAAAGTGTTCCTCCCAAAGAAATCACCAAAGTCTCTTCGCGCAAGAGACCCCACCACCTCACTGCTCCAATATGCCTTACATTGAAATCCACTGACCCCATCATTCAAACTCTTCTCTTCCACAAAAAAAAAATACACACACCCCCAAAAAACACCCCCATTATCATCATGAATGGGCAGCCGCATCAGCGAACCTTGCTGTATGAGCACTACTTCAGCGAAACCCTCAACAGACGCATGCGGTATGTGAACAAGATATGTTTTTTGGTGGCCGTGGTGGCCTCGGTGGTTTTACGTCTTCCATATGGTGGATTCTGGTGGAATCTCGTTGATTCGCTTTTCCGGGTGCCGGCACTTTTCGGTGCATTTTGGGTGGTAAAAAAGGCCCGCTCGCAGAACTCGTCGGTGGAGTTTTCATCGTCAAAGTCCTTGGCTGAACATGTTGCTTTTTACACGGTTTTCAGCGGCCGCTTTTTCGCCACGACGGTGCTGTTTGCCGCCTCCAGTGGTGTCTTTTTTGCGGTGTTTCTCCTCCAGCTTCCTCTTTGCGGGAAATACTACGTCTTGGCCAAGGAATTCCGCGTGAAACCGGCGGTTAATGATGCTTGGGTGTACTTCTGGTTCCATGGGTTCTACGCTGCGCTCATCTACGCAATGCAGCATGTAGCGTTCCAACGGAACCGCCTCCTGCTCCCTTGGGGTGTGCCATGCGTGAAGCCGGAAACTGCGCTTTTTTCCCGCACGGGTGCCCTTTTCGGCACCGCTGCTTTTTTCACGGTATTCTCTTCTGTTTCGGCTCCATTGGTGTATGTGTTTGCCCGCCCATTCATCTATAAATTGAACTGGGTGTTGTTTTCCGTGCTCTCCTTGGATACGACGGTTCCGCCTTTCCACATTGGCTTTTCCACCTACGTGAATGTCACTTTTGCGTCGTTTGTTTTGTTCCTTGCATGGGAGGTAATTAACCATGTCTATAACACTTACTCCACAATTGGATGTGTCGACGGAAAAACCCCAATTAGCTCTCGCAGTCCCGACCCGGTGGCCACGTTGCTCTCGGGTTTGCGTAGTGTCGAACCGGACCACCAATTGGCCCGCACCACCGCGTTCCAAGAACTTGCCTATGTGGCATCTTCCACCAACGAGTATTGTGTAAAAACAAGAAACTCCATCTTTAACTCGCTGCCCCGCTGTAACCTTTCGTGGCCTGCTATTCTCGACGAGTGTTCTTTGGTCATCAGAAACACCTCCTCGCGAATCAATTATAGATCTAATGCCGACATGGACGCACTTAAAAATGCTGACCCTTTCCCCAATGCAGATGTGTTCCCCAAAGATATCGGCACAGAGCTGTTTATTTTTGGAAACTCCCATGATACCACATCCAACGATACTACGCAGTTCGCCGTCAGTGCAACTTCCAGCCCACTCAAACGGAGCGACGCCTTTGAGCCTGTCAACCCCTCTGGGCTTGGTGCTGCGGTGAAAAGATTCAAAGTAGCAGAAACATTCGTGAACAAGGTCTGGAAGCCCCTCAGACTGTATGCCGAGTCATTGTATGCGCCTGCTGCGGTGCGTCAGAAGCAACATCTCCAAGCTAAGACCTCGGCATGGAAGACTCTTGCGATCCAATTCCACGAGAAGTTTTTGGCCTCTGGCGTGGGCTTTTTGTTCCGCACCACCGTCAAACGAGACGCCGAATCTCGTGTTTTGAACCCTGCTATATATGGGAATGCGGTGATTGCGTTGGCCGGGCTTGTGATGCATGCGGTGGAGGAGGACAGAAGCGGTGCTGTGACTAATGGCCATATCAGTGAAGTGTTGAACATTCTAGAACGGCCAATCAGATCAAGTGCAAACTACACCGATATATTGCCTGCTTCTGTGTACGTGTCAGCAGCACAAAAACAAACCCCTGCAGCCACAAACCAACACTTGGTTGCTTTGATGCACGACTTGACTATGAACGAGTTCTTCCAGCTCTGTGTCAAGTACAATTACAAACTCAACGATTTGCTGTTGTCATCGAGAGCATTCAAACTAGCCAAGTGGGTCATTGACGCATCTATTGCCCAGCAGCAGAAACAGGAGAAGTCGCAATTGGCAGAATATCTCTGAGCTGCTTGAGCATAATCAGACTCTTAAATCTACTTCGGGCCGTCCGACCGAGAGAATATGTATTTTTAGTTTATTACCCTAATGAACAACCAGCATCACCGAAAAGCGTCTATTTGCCAACGCTAGATTCTTCATCGTACTTATCCGATGATTGCACGCCGCTTCCTCCCTGTTGTGGCAAGGAATCAAGTAATACCGGCTTCAACACCTCTTCATCAAACTTGGTGAACCACCGCGCGTGCTCCTCTGCACTCAAGAATGCACCCAAAACACCGTTTTGGTTCTGCGACGCCAATTTAGCCGAGTCGCCAGCTTTGAAGTTGGTGGGTTCTCTCATGAGGTCTTCTATATCGCTTGTGTTGAATTCCTCGTCCTCGTTGGCCAAATCCGTGCGAGAGTTGGGGCGTGAAGACAGTGACCTAGCGGTTGCAGTGTGTCCACTAGGCACATCATCGTTTCTGTAAACACTAGACTTCCCGGCGGCCTTGTTCAATGCATTTGCATTCAAATTGAAACGACGGTTTCCAATTATGTTTGAAGCGGCAGCAGGAGTTCCAACGGACAATTTCGGAGCAACAATATCGAATTCATCGTCGGAGTCGTCGCCCTCTTCAACTACGCCCACTTTGATGCCCAAAATCTCAAGCATGGACGCGGTGGTTCCACCGAAAAAGATCACGGTGAGCACAACCACCACGAGGACGGTGGCCAAAAGAGTAGATTTGGCTTCACCTTGAAGGCCCAAGGCCAAAGCGACGCCGACTGCACCTCTTAGCCCGGCCCAGAAAATCATCATCTGGTAGGAATGGCTGATTTCTTCTGTGGCAGGCAGTGAGGATATACCGCCATTCATGATATTGGATCTGTTGTTTCTCTCAGATTTGGCCCGGAACAAAAAGTTAAGGAATTTTGACAATGGGAATACTGCACACCATCTGGCCACACAGATCAGAATAAAGGTGACAATGATGAGCAAAGGCTTGAACACCAACTCAACCTCGGTGAAAAGCGACAAGCCCAAGTAAATAAAGATGAAGTTTTCCGAGAGCTGGGCCAAAAACTGAAAAATGTATTTTGTGGCAATCTGCGTTCTCCGCGACATGTTGAAATAGGCGTAATGTTTTAAGGTGATGCCGCAGAAAAGCAACGAAACAATCCCAGACATGTGCGCACCATTGGAGAAGAAATATGACTGGTAAGCAATCAAAAGCACCAAGCATGTTTCGATCTGAGGGTATCTTCGGATGTGGGAGTGTTTCAAGATCAACGCCACCAAAATACCCACCGACATTCCGATGATTGTGGACACGGTGAAAGTCATCAAAAACAAACCAATACCCTCGAAAAGTGAGGAGAAATGCAAGGGTTTGCCGTGGAATTGCTGGCATGTTTCAAACATGACAATGGAAATGGCGTCGTTCAAAAGAGACTCGCCGAAAATGATGGTGTACAACTTGGGGTCCACCTTGTAGGCGTTGAAAATGGACAAGATGGTCACTGGATCGGTGGCCGAGAGCGTGGCGCCCACAGCCAAAGCATCTACAAACTCAAGCTTGACGCCATCCACACCCAAAGACGTCCATATGTACAAAATGGTCCCTAGCACAAGTGACGAGATAAACGTGCCGGGAATCGCAAACGTGAGAATCAGACCAATGTTGCGGAAAAAGTTCGCCTGATGTAGCTCGTACCCCGAGTTAAGGATGATGGGGGGTAACAAAATGTTGAAGAAATACCCGGACTTGAATTTGACTGCATCCTGGATGTAATGGCCTGGGGCCACCCGGATGATCAAGCCCACAATCATTCCGTAGAAGATGGAGAGTACGGTTTCGTGGATGGCTTTGATCCGCCGTTGCTGGAGGTAATAGGACGACCACAACGCCGAGCAGAGTAAGAAAAGAAGAATGAAAAGCGCCCACGACGAGAACATTTCCTCGGTGACGGGGTCTGCGTCATCCTCGGGCTCCGTGAGAGGAGTGTCGGCGAAATCATCGTCATCCCCGGTGACCACGCGTCGCACGAGATACTTGACACCACGTGTCACCAATTGCCGTGATATGTACGACGTGATGGCGTCCATTGTGTGTGTTTAAAAGAAGAAGGGGGGGTGAAAAAAGCTCCGTAGAAAAGATGGTTCAATTCACAGCTATCGTGGCAGTTTTCGTTCCGGCACGGAAATTTCAAACAATGAGATTCCGAGCATCCCTCGCGATACGGGCTATCTAAGGGAAAACACCGCCTTGTGTGCAGGTGTAGATTGGACAAGAATTAGGATACAAAGGGCGGATGTTTAGGGCACCAGCGCTGGTGTTTGAGGTGTGTTTGAGGTGTGCTTGAGGTGCCAATGAGGTGTGTTTTGGAAGTTTTTAGAGAAAGAAGTCAAAAAACCAGGAGCACAAAAACCTCTGGTCACTCTGTAGGGCTATGGGTGGTATTCTGAGAGTTCCACATGTGGTTGTGCATATACACCTTCTCAGAAGCAACTCACCGGCTTCTTTGCCAAACACTGTGTAATTGTAAGGGCCATCCTCTCGTGGTATATGACAAGAAGCGCATATGTCTTGGTGGTTAATTTTTTATACTTCAACGGCTTTCCATAAAAGAAAATCGGTTTATGTATAAAAAGTTGAAGGCGTTCATTTTTGCAACTAATGCTTCGTTTTTCTTTGGAATGCATATTTTGTCGTGTTCATTACGGATTACGTGTTCGAAATTCTCGCACTCTTGCCAGAGTGGCATTGACGAAGTATCCAACCTCGTAGGAGAAAGCTTTGGGGGATTCTTACATTAACGGACAGCGAGACAATACTAATAAGAAGCACTTTGGGCCAATTATGACTTCTTGAAATATTGAGGGATTGTCTTGGAGTGATCTCATGCCCTGTATGTGGATATTAAACCAGGGTCTTAAATCTGGGGTTTTGCGGGCTGTAGGCAAAACTGGCCAAGAAGGATACCACTTTTTATCTTTTTCTTTTTCTTTGTTTTTGTTTTTGTTTTTGTTTTTGTTTTTGTTTTTGTTTTTGTTTTTGTTTTTGTTTTTCAAGAGCGATCTCTTTTGATGTGATGTATGGGATTTCCCGTTCTTTTGACCCAGTAGTAATATTTTTTTGAGTAATTTCCAAATTATCTGGAACCCAGTGCGAAATCAGCAAAAATATATTGCCACGTTGAAATTCGGAAACCTCAACAAGTTCAAATCACGCAGAACAAAACAGTTCCACTAAATTAGCCCCAAATTCATACCGAAATCACCTCCAAATTATTTCCACTGATGATCCGAAATGATTAAATTACTAAGGGTATTGATTTTGCTGATCACTTTCGAAAGAAACCCACTCAGGGACAAGGCCGAAGACCACAGCAACACCCAAAAAACGTACCCCCACGAAATCCCTGTACGGCATACAAATATCACACTTTACCCAGCTTACATTACCTGTCAGGCAAACGCGAGTATAGCCCGATTCAAGGCAGACGCAAATACTCTTCATCACAAACCTTTCTCAGCACAAATTGTGGTGTCTGGACACTTAAAGAGCTCATTCGGCGGCATTTCGTTTTGCAAATATTCTTCAACAACCCAAACAATGTGGATTTTAGTCTTGGCCGATTAGTTTCATATAGAAAAAAGCCCCATATGCAGGGGTACCTTATTACACTGGCGGCTCTTTGGCCCGTGTGGAGGAAACTCAAGGCGGGGCTGGCACACACCGTCACAGTGTGTGTTAAATAAGAAACTGAAAAAACCCCATTTGTTTCTTTTGAAAAGAAAACAAAAACTTGTAAGGTTTCTTTCACACGTCCCTCTCCCTGTTTCTTCTAATACAGAATGGAAAGTCTTCTCAATGAATCATACCTCACATTCTAAGGCTGGTTTCATATTCCGTTTGCTGTGGTTCACCGACCAGGGTCATTGTGGTCTGGCATATACACGAGGTACGGTGCTGCGTGGGATGTCTGCGCGAGGCTGTTGCTTTTATTACTTTTTTTTTTTCTTTTTTTTTTTTTTTTTTTTTTTTTTTTTTTTTTTT
>JAJMHT010000010.1:0-100839 GCA_030583145.1 Metschnikowia vanudenii | reverse complement strand
CCCCCCGCAAAGATTTATTAATTAGCATCACACTCTATACTGGAGTTAGAAAGACTGCTCGGCATTTATTTCTCCGTTTGGTCCCATTTCGTACACGCCTGTCTTTTTTTTTTCGCAGACTTCATTTCGACTGTCACCCGATAACAGAAAACGAGCCAGGATTGTATTTTGTCGTGAGAAATTTTAGCCGCCAACAACAATCCCAAATCAACCAAAGGCGAACAATTTCTCCATCAACAACATACCACTCTCTTTGAATTGGACGCCATCCCCCTGCCCACCTACGTGCAACATCATATGTTAAGTGTCAATCATAGCGTGGAAGATATCCACAAGTACGCGTCGAAACAACGAACATCGCAAATCAACCCAAATTCTTCGTCAACAAATATCTTCCATTTAAACCACCCGCGAGCCCTGAGAGCCCCCTACGCTGGCCAATTTGTACCCATCACGCCGCCATCCTCCAATACCCCCACACCTGTCACGGATAAGCGGGACTATTTCTCCTTTGGTCCGGCGTCGCATGCGGCCTCCAACACAAGCCTTGACGCATATGTGATCCCGGAGAATGCGCCCGCTACGCCTGCGTCACATTCAGCTGCACTAAATGCTGCTGTAAATTCTGCCTCTGCGTCTTCGGTTGCAAGCTCAGCTGTTTCGGCTTCGGCATCAGCATGGTACCGTAAATGGGCCCCCGATGTCAATTGGGAAGTGATCTCATTGTGTGGTTTCTGGTACGCATTTTCGATTGTATCTTCCAATTCCACCAAGATGATCTTGTCGCGGTTTCTGTATCCTATCACGCTCACACAATTTCAGTTCGTACTTAATGCTTTGCTTTGCACGGGGCTCTTTTTCAGCTTGGTCACCATACCACGTTTCGCCCGTGCGTTCCCGGCTGGCTCGGTGCCACAGTTGCGTGATCTCGATTATTCATTAGTCAAATTTCTCACGCCGACGTCCACGATCATCTCCACCACGTTGCCCATGGGAATCTTCCAGTTCGTAGGCCACATCACCAGTCACAAGGCCACCTCGGTCATTCCAGTGTCTCTAGTTCACACAGTCAAAGCATTGTCTCCAATTACGACTATATTGATATACAGATTCATGTATAAAGTCAACTTTAAAACCGTGACCTACGTGACGTTGATACCCTTAATGCTAGGTATCATGCTTACTTGCTACAAGCCGAAAAAGGCATTGGCCTCTGTGGATGAAGGTTACTTCGGTGGGTTGATGTATGCATTCATTTCCATGATTATCTTTGTGTCGCAGAATATTTTTGCCAAGAAGAGATTGACTTACGACACCTCGAAGGATGCTAACGCGGAGTCGCTCCCTACATTCAAGAAAGAAGAAGAGAAGAAGTTGGACAAATTGACGATTTTGTTGTTTTGTTCGACCATTGGCTTTTTGTTCACCATGCCATTCTACATAATCTCTGAATTACGTAACGAGGTGTTTTCTCTCACTGAGGTAACCCCGACGTTGATGCTTTTGGTTCTTTTGAATGGGTTCTCACATTTCATGCAATCTCTTTTGGCGTTTCTGCTTTTGGGAACCATCTCTACTGTGAACTACTCCATCGCAAATATTATGAAGCGGATCTTTGTCATCATGTTTGCATTCATGTGGGAGACATCATTTAGTTTCACCGGGACACAAAGCTACGGAATTCTCCTCACCGCATTTGGCCTTTACGCTTATGACAAATGGGGCATTGATCGCAAGAAATCACGTTCTGGCCTTAAGTAATCGAAGTCTGTGAAACAAAGAAAACAAAGGAAAAAAAAAAAAAAAAACTCCACACAATATCGCTAAACATATTCATTCTACCATACTACTAGCTAAAGAAACTTTTGCTGGGAAAAGCATACTACTAGCTAAAAGTACATTTTCGGGGAAAGCATAGCTTATCATACTCTTTTTGCGGGAAGCACAAAGTGGAACTAATTTCGACCTTGCGCTTTGAAGGTTTTCAGCATTACTTTTTATTTTCAAAAATAGAAAACACACATCTACTATGAGTATATACCACGTGGTGAATTCTTTTGAGTCACATGCCCATTACACTAATGGCCACCATCGGTATTCAACAACTTCTTGAAGATATCACCAAAGGCAACCATGAAAACGGTCTGCCAAACACCCAAACCAACTCTTGGGGCAACACCTCTGTACAAACCCTTGACTCCATTGTTGGAGTAGATGTATTTAGCAGTGGAGAACACACCAAGGTTCTTGGGTCTATTAGGATCTGATGTCTTCGATTGCATCTCGACTCTGACAACCTCAATTGGCTGATTCCATGCAGACAAACCACCACCAACGGTAGAGGCAGCGATCTTCTCCACTGCGTTCAAGCGGTCGTCCTTGCCCTTGCCTGTGAGACTCTTGATTGCGTCCTCGGCCAATCTCGAAAGACCAAATCTGGATCCCCAGTTGGTCATCTGTCTGATGGCCACAGCGTTGACACCCTTGTTGATACCTCTGATACCCTCCTTCTTATAAATCTCCTTGAACACTTGGAATGAGGTCAGTTGTGGTGCACCTGCAACAGCAGCCTCCTTGGCCCGGGTGATTTCGACAGTTTTCATACATGTGCAGAATCCCATAGTAAGGTATGCTTGGGCCACACCACCGGTGACACCACCAGCCATTCCGGCAAGAAAGCCGTTGAAGCCCAACGTACGGTAGTGGTACTCTGCTTCGGCAGACACAAACAACAAAACCGCACCTTTGGTGGAGGCCTCGATCCATGCCCATGGAATCAAGCCTTGGTAGAACCCAAGCACTCCACCACGTGACCACACGAGTTTTCCGGCTTGCACCAAAGTCAAAGAACGATTGGCAGCCATGGTTGTCTTGACGACCTCAAGAGGCTGGCCCAAGGTGGTTACCTCGGCCAAGTTCAAGCCTGCTCCCAAAAGAATGTTGGAGAAGTTGATTGGCTTTTTTTCGATCTTATCTGAAGGCATTTTTTGAAGGGGCCGAAAACGTGTACTTCTGGTGATTGAAAATGTGTAATCAAGGTTGGGTTGAATAGTTCACCAAAAAAACAATCGGAGACTTGTAAGACAGGAGTCAAAAAGAAGAAGAGAAGCTAATTGACCTTCGTTGCTGTAGTCAAAACTGGAACTTCCCATTGAATTCTCGGCATGGTGTTATCGGAGTGTCGTGCACACAGACCGCCGGGGCTTTATGAAAAAGATAACCTCATCGGTTCGCCTTGGTATGATGAGTGCGAGTGTTTGAGGACAAAATTTAGGTGAAGATTTGTCGAGACTTTTAAGAAAGCGTATATTACGCACGGGTTTCCCAAAATATTACAAAAAGTCACCATTTTACCTTTGAAATGAAGGAAATCCGGCGGTGGGTCTTGTCTGGGCGTGCACTTGCACACAAATTGGCAAAGACATTTGCCGTATCGAAGGAGTCACACCCGTGCACCACAGGGCAATTAGCCGGTTAAAGTTGGCGGCGGTTGCGGGTCACATGGTGGCCTTAAATTCAGGCAACTGAATGGTGAGGTAGGAGAAGTGTTCGAATATAGCCAATGGAAGTGGGAAGGAAGATGGTTTTGGAAAGTTCGTGAGATTATCGAATCCCGGAATGCTCTTAACACTGGTGATGATATTGTGTTGAATGCGATTGGAACATTGGAATTCATGCGAAGGAGGTGTGAGCGGATATGGGGGATTTCATATCTACAAAATCCAAGAAAGGAGAAGGTTAAGGTTTATATGGTTTTAAGGTTCAAAGACGGGATTCAGGTATATCATTTCAACAAAGGCATCAAATGAAAAAAAAAAAAATAATAATAAAAAAACCAAACAATACAAAACAATACAATACAAAACAAAACAAAACAAAAAAACGTTTGCCGCCTTTTCTGCTTCGACTAAAATAGAGGAATTTCATTACAAGGACACAATCCTGTACCGGGATTTGAGAAGACGAGTACCAAAAAACGTCTTGGCAGAAGGGTCAACAATAGCCCGAAACCGAAAAAGATCGAAGTTAACAGGACAGTCACAAATCAAGAAAGTGATTATTTCCAGATTAATTGAAGCCTAAATATTAATATTTCTTTTAAAAAGAGAAAAAACCCCAAGAAAATGACAAACCATTGAATTACTGATCAGTGTACTGAAATGTGTACGGGTTTATTGAAAAGGACACAGGGCTGGACCCACATTCTCACTAATCACGGTGTGGTCCAACAAATTGCGCACCCACATGAAACACCGCTTCAGCATAGTGAACGTGATATTAAACCAGTCTGCATTACACCATGAAGACTGGGAAGGTCGCCATTTTTAAACGCATGCTGTGAATAGCATAGGAAAAAAACGTAGATAGGCCAATCAGTTGTTATATTAGGGAAAAGAAAAAAAAAACAGAAAAAAGGTAAGAAAAAATCGGGTAAATAACGGAGGCATAATAAGAAGGAACAATCCGGTCACCCTGTAGTTACGGGGGTGGATTATTTCGGAAATGGTCGCTTCAACAGACCAATTGCATTTACAGCGTTGAGGTTTTTGCAGAAAACTCAGTAAAACCCTTTTTCGGACAGCCTCAAATTGTACATGAAGCCGGTGAATCAAACCGCCCGAACACCCTTTAGTATCTGGGCAAAATCCGAAGTAACAAAAATGAAAAAAAAAAAAAAAAAAAAAAAAAAAAAAAAAAAAAAAAAAAAAAAAAAAAAAAAAAAAAAAAAAAAAAAAAAAATAAGAAAAAAAAAAGTCACGTCAATTGTGGTTATTACCCAGTAGAGATGAGCCCAATAGCGATTGGTTTCTTTTTATTTTTTGGCCAACCAGGGGGCATCGCGAGTACCCAACTTTCTGAATTCCGGCGATAAGATCTGCCCACGTGATATGGGGACGACCCCCGGAACTCTCTGAGGCAATATGTGATTTCACTCCGTTCAGGTCGTATTCTCGCGAAGAATGCAGCATTTGTGGTTCAAGTTTTTTGAAGATAAAAAAATAAAAAGATGAAAAGAAACCAAAACACCTTCTTCTCAGGCGACTCACCAGGCTGGTCACAGCATTTGAAACATCTCCAAATTGCTTTTTCTTTATGTGGGTGTATGCTCAGCCGCCTTCACCCATGTTTCTTTTTCACCAGCTTCGCCTCCGGGGTCGCGCATGGCGCGATGTTTTTGTATTGAGCCCAATCTCCCGGGGATTGGGGCCTTGTGCAGGACATCTTCAATGTCTGGGTTTTCTTTTTTTCTCATCTGGCATTTCTTGGTCCATATAACGTAGAGCGTTCCGCGACACCCCAATTTGCCAGCCCAGAAAACTGCCGTGATTTTTCCTCTTTGGCCCTTTTTCTCCATCACATTCCTTTCCGGCTATGTCACAAATCGCTTCGTCTGCCACCACTACTGGGGCCTCCACTAGCGGCACCACCGTCAAGAAATCAGGCAATGTGTCGACATTTTCTAACAACATTACTGCGATTGACACCTACGGAAATGAATTCCAGGCTCCCGACTACACCATCAAGGATATCTTGTCGGCCATTCCCGCCCACTGTTACGAGAGAAGAACCTGGGAGTCCTTGTACTACGTGTTCAGAGACATTTTTCTCATGTCGGCATTGGGATACGTGGCCAACAACTACATCCACTTGTTACCCAACTCCACGTTGAGATTTGCTACTTGGTCTGCTTACTCCATCACCCAGGGTCTTATCGGAACTGGTCTTTGGATCTTGGCCCACGAGTGCGGCCACCTGGCTTTCTCCGATAGCCGTTTGGTCAACGACGTGGTTGGTTGGGTTTTGCACTCTTGGTGGCTTGTACCATACTTTTCGTGGAAGTTCTCCCACGCTAAGCACCACAAGGCCACTGGCCACATTTCTAGAGACATGGTGTTTGTGCCTAAGAAGAAGGAACAATTCATCAAGAACAACCACGCGTCTGTGCTCGAGGAGATCGCCAGCGACTCGCCTATTGTGTCTTTGTGGATTTTAATCAAACAGCAACTTTTCGGCTGGCCTGCTTACCTTTTCGTTAACGTCACTGGCCAAAAGTACGAGAAGGGTGGCTGGCACGTGAGCCACTTCAACCCTTCGGCTGCTTTCTTTGAGAACAACCAATACTGGTACATCATCTTGTCTGACATTGGTATTTTGATCCAGGGGCTCATTGTGTACACCTGGTACAAGAAGTACGGTGGGTTCAACGTGTTTGTCAACTGGTTCATTCCTTACTTGGGCGTCAACCACTGGTTGGTGTTCATCACCTTCTTGCAACACTCAGACCCTAAGATGCCCCACTACGAAGCTGAGCAATGGAACTTTGCCAGAGGCGCAGCTGCCACTATTGATAGAGAATTTGGCTTCATTGGTCAACACCTTTTCCACGATATCATCGAGACCCACGTTTTGCACCACTACTGTTCGAGAATTCCTTTCTACAATGCCCGCGAGGCCAGCGAGGCCATCAAGAAGGTCATGGGCAAGCACTACCAACACTCCGATGAGAACATGTGGGTTTCCTTGTGGAAGTCGGCCAGATGGTGCCAGTTTGTCGAGGGTGACAACGGTTTGTTGATGTACAGAAACGTCAACGGTTACGGTGTTCCACCTAAGAAGTAAATAGAGTGAGAGATGTCGATAGACTTTGATGATGTCTTAATCTTTCTTTTGATACACGAATTATTTAATGAATGGAATCCGCACTGGCGTGTGTGCCTTATACGAGTTGTATTGTCCACCAAAGAAAGATTCCAAGAATTTTTCTTCGTACTCGATGCGGATGGTAAAAAACTGCCAGAGCTTGTACGCGCCAAAACTTGCCATCAACCAGTTCTGGAGCACCACCTGCGTCCCGATGTACCACCAAAAGTACCCAAAGTAACTGGGGTGGCGGGAGAAACTGTACACGCCGCGTGTGACAAGCTTATGCTTGGCAGCGTGCTCCTGTTGAATGTGATGATTAAACGACACCCCCGCGGTGTACATGGCCAAAGAACGGAAAAATTGGCCCACAACAACGACTGCCACTCCAATATTCAAGTAGTAGCCATTGTAGGGGAAGAGCTTCAGCTTGAGGACGCTTTCTACCAACGAAGCAGCAAATGCGTAGTGGAGCTGTGGATCTCCCAAGATGAAAGAATCATCATCGGTTTCTTCAGTGTTATAAATAGCAGTAATGAAGAATTCCAACGTATGAAAGATGCACTGAATCAAGGTATAGAACGCCACACGGGCCCATGTTGTGTTCCACGACTGAGAAAGACTCAACACACCCACGCAGAACGAAGAAACCGCACCAAGGCAAAATGCCTTTCCTGCAACCACGTGCAACCGCACATTCTCTGGTTTGTACTTCGAGTAAGAGGCCATCGTTAGCCTTTCATGCTGGGAATAATGCGGCCGCCTCATGTACTTAAGTATGTGAACCGTAATGGCGCGGGGTGTTCCAGACGCAGCCTCGCCGTGGAAGCGAGTGCCACACACAGGAACCTGTCTCCAACCACACGCTTGAGTGTGATTGTGCGGGCCCAAAATGGCAGCTTCGTCTCACGAACAGAAGCACCGCGTGAGTACAAACACCCCACCCCAGCGTACCTAACCGATTAAGTTGTTTCATCTATGACTCCTTTTGCCATACAGACGAGCGTCCTTGCTTTTGTTGCAACTGTTTCTCTTGCTCACATATTTTTGCGAGGAACATCCCCACTTGCGAGGTACCTTCTAGCGTGGGTTTTTTTCCACTCCTGTGAGTACTTCTTCACCCTGCGCTACCTGTCTCGCACATTGTCTCCATATCTGTTCTTGATGTGGGGAGCCCGAGGTTCTGTCCAATTGGCCGCTGTACATCTAATGAGCATATGCGAATACGTCCTCACCAAAAAATACTGGCACTACCACGGCCTGCCGGCTTGCGGCTTATTGTTGACAGTGGCTGGAATTATGGTGCGGGCACGAGCAATCTACGACTGTGGCGACTCTTTTTCCCACTACATTGAAACGGATTCTCCACGGGTACTTGTGACTTCAGGAATCTACTCTTGGTGTAGGCACCCGAGCTACTCGGGCTTTTTGCTCTATGTGGTAGGAATGCAGATTATTTTGGGTAATCTTTTTGTCCACGCCATAAGCGTGGCACTTCTCTGCCAATTCTTCACTAGCCGGATTCAGATAGAGGAGCACTTTCTAGTGCACCGTTTTTATGGCTCTAGGTATTTAGACTATAGAGCACGCGTGCGTGCAATGGTGCCATACGTTTACTGAGGGTTCGTGGGCTTTGGGGTCGTGGGCTTTGGGGTCGTGGGCTTCTGGGGCCTATAGGGTCACTTGGTTCTTTTTTTGCACATTTATTTCCTGTAATATAACCAGAGAAGACATTTTCTCCTTCTATAAGCTTCTGTTCATGAATCTCTTTCTGGTAAAAGCCAACCAAAACTTGCTTGGTACTTCGGCATTTTCAGCATAGATCTTCTTCAACAACCGGTCGGCCAACTCTTGGCGGAATTGCTGCAAGTAGCTTCTCAAAAGCTCAGCATCGTTCTTAGTTGCTGGGGCTTGGTAAACCTCGTTCATGGGGAATCCGATGTCTCCCGGCAATGCAAACGAGTCAAGAGCTAAGTTATTTAGGGTCCGCACCGCCTCCTTGTATGTGACTCTGGCGTTCAACTTGGACAAACAGTCGCTAACAAAGAGGATTCCATAGATAAGCAAGCGGTCAGCGGGGCCTTTGATATCGAAGTTCTTGAAAAACGAGTTGGCACGGAACAAATCAAGTGTCTCCTCGATAATGTCGTACTCTTGTGTGGGTGGGTAAGAAGGCCCCCTATATTGTGTGCGAATGGGCAACAACACAATGTTTCCCACAATTCTTTCTGAGGATTCTCCAAGAAATGTGGAATGGTATGCTGGCATTTCAATAGATATATTTTTTGGTTGATGGTTCTTTTCCCTAACTGTAACGAGGAAATCTGATCACTGGATATATAAGCTGGGGGTCGATCTGAAACCACTAGCAATTCAAGAGCGAGGGCGGAGGTGTACCGCAATGTGCAGGACACAAATTCCCAAGACCAGGCGTATTGACTTGGATCAATAGTCGGACCGGCGATCGGGCCGGAGGATTGTCTTTGACAGAAGCTCTTAAAGCCAATGTCGATTTCGATTAAACTGAAAAAAGGGTGCTTTGGCATTTGTATGACGATGGTCACGTGATGCTCCGATATCAGCTTTGAGACGGCTGCGGCTTTCACTGAAGGAGGTTTTGCTCGACTAATTAAAGCTTACCATATACCTAATGTGAGTATCAATATATTCACACACTTCCCACACTAATTTTTTTTTTTTTTTCATCCAAATAATTCATTATGTGGGTTTCCCAAAACTATGAATCAGATGACAGTCAAAATTATTATGGTGCACTCTTTTCTCTCTTGTCCTTTGAGAGACGCACAAATATTTGGACCAAAGACAAGTACAATATAAGTTTAAAGAGAAAAGCGAATGTCTTTTTTAGGCGATCTGGATGGGTGAGGCGTTAAAGCAGGCTAAACCTTTGTTACTAATATGGGCAAAGAACTATCCAGTTCAAGATATCCCACATTGTTTCACAGAGTCATTCGTTACACATAGTTCCGGACTAAGTTTTTTTTTTTTTTCCGAACATCTCTTCTTTCCTTCCTTTCTGGGGGGTTCTTTTTTCATCCGTCCAATTCAATTCTGATAAACGTACACTCTCTCAATATTTCAAGTTGATGTTGATGTATTGGTGGAATCGTAGTGCCATTCTATTAATAGATGAATTGACCGCAGCGGGTCCGCGCAGTAGCTTTGTTCCACCCACAGGGCCGTGTCCGCTGGGGCCTCGGGCCTGGTCCGCCTATGGCACCGACTAACCTGCACCGCCAAAGACGGACCTCTATGCAAAAGGAAATTATTGCTTGGAACAAGAACAAAAGAAATCAAAAAAAAAACAAATGAGGCGCTGCACCGTTCGGGATATCTATTGATTTGTTTTTTCTAATCTCTTCAACACTCGTTTGTCCCCTTTGTTGTTTTAAAGGGTCCGCGTTTTCCCGGAACTTGAGCTAACGATTCTCCCGGTGTTCCAGCAACAGACCCTTTACGCCCAAACAGGTCCTTCCCACCCGCACCAAGAGGGTCGCACTGCCGGAGTGTCCCGCCCTGAACAAACCAAAAAACCAAAAAAAAAAAAAAAAAAAAAAAACCCTTACTCTTTCCTCAGAGAGGATGCAAAATCGAGGGCCGGCGTTTTCCTACAACCTTTTCTTCCATCGGTATTCCTCTCCCACACCTCAAAATAGCGAAATACACTCACAAAATCGACAGTATTTACTTCAGGGATACAGTAAGTATTTATCTAAAACCTGTCATTTTTTTTTAAACTACCGGATTAAACACCAAAACTTTTCTCGGCCTTACCCGCCCTAGCTCCACTCTGCCCCCACTCCGCTCGCTTGTTCCGTCATATACGACACAGCACAGAGTACTGTTATTTTTTTCTTCTGGCCTGTCTCTCCGCGTAAGCGTGAGACTTCCGCCGATACACAAGGCAGAAAATCGTCAGTGTCTCTTTCCCACAAGAATCTATAACCGGCGACTAAGTTAAACTTTTTTTCAATCCTTTTTTTTGAAACCTTAATAAGAGGAAAGATTCCAACGAAAAAGTGACTGGTCGATCCTTAATCCTTTCCTTTAATACGAAAAGAAAAAAAAAAAAAAACTTTTCCACGGTCCTCCTGATCCAACTGCTCCATTTGACGCAGGCGACGAACATCTCCAGTCTCAAAGTCTTCACACGATCTCTTCTTGACAACCAAAGGCTAAAGAAGTACAAAGGGACCCCTTTGTGCAAGCTGAATTCTTTGTGACTGTATCTATTATTTGCTGATTTATTCATAAGGCGAACGTACCTGGGGAAGAACAAATCATATGTCCCGCCCACCCTCTTCAGGCCAATCAGGTGTTCCAGTGGGTCCGCAACCAGACCAATTCAACCTTCCGGTTCACCTAATACCTCAGGCGTTAATGGATGCATCTGTCGGACAACATCCGGGTTATCATGAACAGCATAAAAGTACCCAAGAGACTCCTCACTATCCATATGTGGGCAACAGTCACAACAGTCCAAATCGTCAAACCCGCAAGATGCAGACACCACCCACATATGTTGCTAATGGGAATAACCTGCCTTACTCTGGCCCTGCTTCCGCATCGATGCTGCAACCCGCTTTGATGCATCATCGTGCACCTGAAGGCCCGGCCAAGGCTAGCCACACACCATACCCAACAGCTCGAAACCCATCTGCTAGCAGCTTGACGCATTCAACAAATTTATCTCCTATGCCCAACGAATACATTGCAGAACTCAATAACCTGTATGGTCTGGCTAGTAGACAGAGGCCCCATAATAATGTCTCTGAGAATGGAAATGTTGGCCCCAATCAGTATTACAGGGAACAACCCCAGTTTCGCAAGGCTCCTCCTAAGTTACAACATCATAGGTCTGTCCCCGACTTTCGTCCCAACCAACCAATGCATCAGAAACATCATCCACCACAACAGCCTTCGAACTTCCACCATAATTATAACCTTCCGAACCATCAAAACCACCAACACCCTCAAATCCCTGAAAATGGGCTTGAGAATAGCCAGGCTCAATATCAGACTCCTTATCAGCACTACGAGCCTCATTACCAATCCCAGCATCAACTACAACAGCAGCAGCCTCACCCAAGGCAGTCACAACACCCCGGGGTGCCTGGTTCTCAGTATCACAAGCAACAGGATGTTGGCACCAATAACGTACCGGGACCGGTCATGTCAACACAAGCTATGTATGGTCCTCAGTCTCCCCGGGGTCAGCATCAGTTTCAGCAAGGTTCTAATGGCTCATACGGCGCTCCTATTTGCGAGGACCAAGTAGTCAGCCACAGGGCTTACTCCTTGTCGAGGGTTCCTCAAGGTTATCAAGCCGAAAACCGTCGAGTGGTAACCTCACCCTCAATGCCAATCAATAATATAGATGCTCTCCAAGGTCAACGGTTGAGAAAGGAAAAAGAATCTAGAGAAGCTCGAACGAAATCATTGACAGCATCACACCAACATCCAGGGATTGGTATGAATCAAGCCGTCCCCACATCTCAGAATCAGCGCTCGATGTCTAATGGTTCTTCTCATACATTTTCTTTGTCTTCAAAATCGATGTCACTTAGTTCTTTGGGTAAACTTTCGTCGTTTTCTGCAAAGAAATTTTCGAGCTCCACATCTTTGCAAAAAGAAAGAAATGTTTCGCAATCGACTTTGGGTACTATCAAGTCGATTTCAGCTTCTGGGCTGCGGAAGCCGATTGTTTATCCTGCCTTCTTATCGAGAGTGGCAAAAGCGTTTAAAGAAGGGATGATTTTGACCATTAATATGAAAGATGGCTTGGAGTATCATGATTCATTTACTGGTAAGGCTGCAATAGACCTTATTTGTAACATCATCAGAACTAACGATCGTAATTTGGCCTTGCTTTTGGGACGCTCTTTGGATGCCCAGAAATTTTTCCATGACGCAACATACAATCACAGGTTGAGAGATTCGGCGAACGAAGTGTATAATTTCACACGCGTTTACAGTGACGTTGAGTTTTTTGATGAAAACAGCGGTGGAAGCAACACTAACTCCAACCGAACGTCACTCAATGCTGCTCCAGGAAATAACAATACTCCTTATCCCACCTCGAATTATCCGCCTATTCCTGGAAGTCCTATTGAGGGTGCACAGGGCAGCTTTACCAGTCTCAACAAGGTTGGAGCAGAAAAAGATTTCCACGACCTGTCAGGAGTCAACGGTGTCTTCACCATTTTAACCGATTGTTATTCGCCAACATGTAGCCGAAACAGACTATGCTATTCTATTGCATGTCCTCGTCGTCTCGAACAACAGGCAAGGCTTAACATGAAGCCTAGAGGCGGTTTGAAGCGAGCTGTTCTGAGATTGTCTCTACACGATACGGAAACGTCAAAAACATTATGGCACGAAACGGTAGATCAAACGGTATTGGATAAATTGGACAAGAGCGAAAAAATGAGACAAGAGCTCATCTACGAGCTCATCTACACTGAAAGAGACTATGTGAAAGATTTGGAGTTCATGACAGACTTCTACATCATGCCATTGAGGAATCCTGTGAATAACATTATTCCCGAGAGAGAGCGCGATGCCTTTATCAGGACTGTTTTCGGTGGTGTTACTGAATTGTTGAGGTTGGCTAAGAGCTTAAGCGAGGCATTGACCACGAGGCAACAATCACAAAAGCCAGTTGTCGAACTTGTCGGTGATGTCTTGCTTCTGTTTGTGGGAAGCTTTGAACCGTTCATTAAATACTCAGGAAACAAAGTGTTTGCCAGTTTTGAGCACGAAAGGCAGCAGCAAGTCAATATGAAGTATGCTAGATTTCTCGAAGCAATCGAGAAAAAACCCGAGTCAAGAAAGCAGGACTTTTCGTCATTTCTCATTAAGGGAGTCCAAAGGCCTGCGAGATATCAGCTTTTGGTTAGTGGCATTCTCAAACATACAAAAGAAGATTCACCAGACTATAAGAACTTGTTGAAAGCAAAGGAGGAAATTGAGAAAGTTTTGGTGAGAATCAATATCCAGACAGGTGAAGCTACAGACCGTCACAAAATTATGGTTCTACACAGACTTTTGGGAAGACAAACCCTAGAGGAGCGGTTCAACTTCAAGTTGAACTACAATAACAGAATTATTTATCAAGTCACTTTGAGCAGAAAAAGAGACAACGAGAAGATTGATCTTTATCTTTTCGAACATGCTTTGCTTATGGTGAAGCACAAGATTCAAAATAAGAGGGAAGTACACAAAGTGTTTGAGAGACCCGTGTATCTTCCCCTTTTGTTTATGAATAGTGGATATGACGCCCCTACGCTCAAATCATTGCTTCCCTATCGTGAAAGTGGATCTCTTGTGTCGGATGTGGGGTTAAAGAACAAAGCAGATGTATCTGCGTATAATCCCGTGTCTTCCTCGCAGCAAAAGATGCAATTGAATTTCTTCGGGTTGGGCAGTAATCCTGTTCATGTTTCTCTTTTCGCAGATGATTTAACAAATCAAAACCAAGTGTTGCTGCAGGTTCAACAGCAACAGAAAAGGTTAATTGCAAAGAATGATGTTTTCTCGATCTGTAAGTATGAAACGAGAAGATTTACAGGAAACAACCGTATCAACTGTGCTGTTCCTTGTTATGGTGGTAAGAAGTTGCTTTATGGAACAGACTCGGGGGTTTGGGTATCAACGGTTCGTTCTATCAGTATGACTTCTCTTGAGAAGATTTGCTCGGATCCCACCATGGTCATCAGCAAGCCTTACGTCACCCAGCTAGAGGTTTTGGTGGAGTACTCCAAAGTGTTGGTCCTCTCAGACAAGACTTTATATGAGTTTGACTTGTCTTGTACCGATTCATTGGATCACGTCAAAAATACCCGAAGCGGTAAAGTAATTTTGAATCATGTTTCATTTTTCAAAACAGGTGTTTGCGATGGGAAGCTTCTTCTTTGTGCGGTGAAAAGTGGCAACGCAAGAGCGATCAATATAGTCGAGCCAACCAATCCTTTTGACAAAAACAAAAACAAGAACAAGAGGCTTGAAGTGAGGGAAATCGCGTTTGCGTCTGACCCAGTGCTGATTTCATTTTTGAAGACTAAATTGTGTATTGGATGCACTAAAGGATTTGAAATTTTGTCGCTCAAGGCAGGGCAAAAGGAATCTATTCTCGACGAGGCTGACCCGTCTTTGGATTTTGCCACGCGGAGAGAAAGCGTAACCCCGCTAGCCATTCACCGGCTCGATAAAAACTTCCTTTTAAGTTACAGCGAGTTTTCTTTCTTCATCAATAGAAACGGGTGGAGAACGAAACATGATTGGGGAATCTTTTGGGAAGGCACTCCCCAAAATATTGCATTGTTTTACCCTTATTTACTTGCATTTGATCCCGGTTTTATTGAAATTCGAGACTTGGAAAGTACGGTTTTAATCCGTGCATTGGTGGGGGAAAACATTAGGTACCTCCATTCCAACGAACACGAAGCGTTATATGCATGCGAAGAGAATGGATACGACATAATTGTGTCTATTGACTTTTTGAACTTAAAACCCAAGCAAGTTGCGAAGAAGGGTTAAGTTGGTATCTGGCTTCTTGGAAGTCACAGGGAAGATACGGGCAAGGGCAAAGAAAGGGTGGGCGAACCATCATTTAAGTTATTAATCAGTATGAATAGTCATGTCTTTATGAGCAATATTAATAGTACGAAAATTAACTAGTCGCAGTATGATAGGTTTGATAAGTTTAGAGAAACCAGAAGAACACTTGTGCAAAGTCTTCCTTTAATACGATAAGCCGAATGAACTTCTTTAAAAGAACACGTAATGGCTTACGTTATAGATGTTGGGACACTTCAAAAATATCCAAAGAAAAAAGTCCCTTAGTGTATACTCTTGCCTCTGGTATTACAACTAGAGCTAATATGGTTGTGTGAGAGCTTTCAAGAAGACCGATATGAACCATGGTTATGGAAACTTTCTTATATTTTGATAAACACCAAGGCCAGAAGTGAAGTCAGCATTAGCATTATAAAAAGAATGACTTGTGCTTAGAACAGAAGGCAATTGAATGAGGGGGTGACCATTCTAGAAATACAACAAGGACAAGCCATTGGGACTTTGATTCTTGCTTTATTCAGGCGAATGACTGAAATGGCAAAACATACTGATATACCCCAAGAAATTATAACTCGTTGGTCTCTTCCTAGGCCAGTGCTTTTATTTGTATCCTTAAAGTCAGCCTCCCTTAGCCCTACAGTACCGGATAATTAGAAATCCTGAGCTCTGAATCAAGTTGCTATCTGAAAAAAATCTCCTACTTTTGGCTGTTCAGTTATGAATCAATACCTTTATTAGATGCCAGGACGCGCGTGTGCCTGACAGATCTGGAAAAGATAACAAACCCAAAAAAAAAAAAAAAAAAAAAAAAAAAAAAAAAAAAAAAAAAAAAAAAAAAAAAAAAAAAAAAAAAAAAAAAAAAAAAAAAAAAAAAAAAAAAAAAAAAACGACATTCGCAACCACCGGAAATCGCGTCAGAGACGGCACTAGCCAGAGAGCAAATATTTTCCGATGCCCCTATACCCAACCAAATAAAGACCAATCATGGATTTTTGTCGGTTCTTCGGCTCAAAACCCATATTAAAACGTATAAAAAGTTCGCAAAACATGTCCTCAATAAGACCAGTTCGAAAGTTATTAACGGTTCCACGCATATCCTTATAGAAAGGTACCGGAAGTTCCGGGAGTTTGAGTCGCGCCTTGACTCCCTCCAAGCACATGCGTTTTCGCTGAAAAAAAAAAAAAAAAAAACTACCAACACCACCACCACACACGCCTGCACCAAGCGCGACTCCATATCCAACAATTTCAACACGTTTGCTGGTACGAATCGTCTCTTCCTTCTCCTCTTTTTCTTCCTCCCTTTGTACCCCACGGAAAACACCCGGAACCTTCCCATTACTCTATAAAATGGCCGAGATTCCGCAATTTCTCACGCACGAGCCTCTTTTTCAGTATGGCGTGCCCTCGGTAGAGAGACCCTTCGGGCTTCACTTGTGGCCGCTTTTTTCCGCTGTGTTTGAGAAAATCATCGGATACCCGGCCGAGCAGTTCAACTTCGTTTACAACGAAACGTTTTTGGCCAACGGGTGGCAGGCTATTGGTATCATTGCCGTGTACTACACTGTGATTTTTGGCGGGCGTTTTGTGTCGAACAAGCTCGGGTTGCCAGCGCTTAAATTGAACTTCTTGTTCCAGGTGCACAACTTGGGTTTGACCATTGCATCTTTGGTACTTTTGTTGTTGACCATCGAGCAGTTGGTGCCTATCTTGTACCACCACGGTCTTTTCTACGCAATCTGCAATAAGAACGCGTTTGCCCCCCGCTTGGTGACGTTGTACTACTTGAACTACTTGACCAAGTACTGGGAATTGATCGACACCGTTTTCTTGGTGTTGAAGAAAAAGAAGTTGTTGTTTTTGCATGTTTACCACCACGGTGCCACCGCTTTGTTGTGCTACACGCAGTTGATGGGCTCGACGTCTGTTGAGTGGGTTCCTATTTCGCTTAACTTGGGTGTCCATGTGGTGATGTACTGGTACTACTTTTTGAGTGCCAGAGGCATTAGAGTGTGGTGGAAAGAGTGGGTGACGCGTTTCCAAATCATCCAATTCATCTTGGACTTGGGCTTTGTGTACTTTGCCACGTACACCCACTACGCTTACAAGTACTTCAAGTCCTTGCCCCACGTGGGTGACTGTTATGGCTCGGAGTTGGCTGCGTTTTACGGCTACTTGATCTTGACCAGTTACTTGTTGTTGTTCATTTCGTTCTACATCAAGGTGTACAAGAGCTCGGGTAAGAAGGCTGCTGCCAAGAAGGATGCTGCTTCTGCGTCTGCTTCTGATTCTGCTCCTGTGGGAAAGTCTACAGGCGTGGACACCCCCTCTCCAAAGGCTCGTTCGAGAAAGGCCTAAATCGCGAGGCATGATGTAGAATTTCATAGGTCTATTCCGGGAGGTATCACTTCTTGGTTTTCCTTGAAAAGGCGTGCGTTTCTTCTGGAACAGCACAATGAATGAAATGGTGTTGTATAAATCATACTTTAATTAATATCGACGTAATGACATGATGTTTAGATGTTATTCCGTCATTCTTGATTTAACCACATCAGAATGTTAGTATGTCAGCGGGTCAGCTGGCATACAAGTACGTGATGGTACCGAATACTATGGTATCCAACATCATCGTGTAGTTCACGGAGAGTGGGGTTTCTAATACCGGCTAAATCCACTGTTGGTTCTCTCTTGGCACCAAGAAAACCACCCAAAATAGTTCCACTATGTTCTTTAAGGATAGGATCTTATGATGTTCTTTAAGGATAGGGTCTTATGATGTTCTTTAAGGATAGGGTCTTATGATCCGGGAGTTGAGGATGAAAAGCCTCGTATCGGGCACACATGGTGTTCTTTCCTTGATGCCAGAATCCATTGTGCTTGTTTGTCGACAGGGTTAATTAACTTGAACTAGACACGAATGCGATATTGTTCCAGATATGTATGTAGGGTACAGCAGACAGTACACAGTTTAAGAATCACTTAATATCGCCACCAACCTCTCCCCAAGTCTCCTCAAACCTCTCATCAACATTCACCTCGAAAATCACCACCAAAGTCGCTTCAAAGCTGTCGCCAAACTCCATTGAAATTCTGCTCCTGTGGCCATCTGACTGGAATCAACAATCTGCGTTTAGTATGTGCAAAATTAGGGGTTTTCACAAACTTGCAGTGCCCATTTCAATCAAAGTCGCCAACTTCACAAATCCCAGGAAGTATTTTTAGCCACACTATGTTAACAGACACCTCTTTTGCCCCGGTAGAATTCCCCGGAACCATTAGGGTGTTTTATTTCTTGTCCACTAATTAAGCAATTAAACTTCAGGCGCGGCCCGGGACACGGACTCAGGCCAGTGAAACCCGACTGCGCTCCGTGCGTCCTTTAACGCAGTCCCCAGGAATTCACCTGTAGCCAAATCTTGACAAGCCTGCGCGGGAGTACGTCAAACCAGGCGACGTGGGCCCAAAGCTTTAAAGTTTCTGAGTTGGACAGTGGGGAGCCATGTTTTGTTTAGGTTCGCTTTCGATGTTTACCTGTGAAAGCAATCTTTTAATTAGTTCTTAATTATTAACTATTATTTATTAGCTCTTTTTTATTATTTACTATTTACTTCAGTGAGTGTCTGCGGAAACCCAGGTTGCTATGGCTGTTGTGTTTCTAAAAGATGGGTTTTGAATAGCCGCAACGTAAATCGGCAGGAGAGAAATGGGCGAGAAATTCGCGCGCTCACCATGCGCCCAACATGGATGCTGAAGTTTATGTGATGCGAAGAATGTTCAGCGCCAGCATTATCGTTTATCTAAGATTTGAAATAATTAAGGGGCTTTTAGATTTAATTGTTTCCAGTCCAGGGCTTTTTGTTTCCAGGGCTTTTTGTTTCCAGGGCTTTTTGTTTCCAGGGCTTTTTGTTTCAAGGCTTTTTGTTTCCAGGGCTTTTTTGTTTCATGGCGATTTTTTACTTCAAATTACATGGTCACTGTCACTATGTGGGTTGAGTCGCATTAACATCTCCATGTTATGCGCACGGCTTCAAACGGACGACACCTTTACCCACCCACACTTACCCACGGATAGGGACAGTTGTCGCGAGTTGGTGTCGATGGTTTTGAGAAACATCGTGAACCATTTCTATTTTTACACTTCCACATTCCGGCAAGTGGTTTCGGTGCCGTATATCCCGAAAAGATCCACTTGAGTTAGGGCATCTTCCAAATCACGGTTGTCTTCCAAATCATGTCTTTTTTGAAGGTGCTTAGTTGAGCCGTCCCTAAGCTGCCGGCTCCAGAGTGCGGCAAATACTCCAGAGTGCGCAACTCCATGGCGTGCGGTAAATACTCTGGAGTGCGGTAAATAGCGCAATATCCGCACGGCTGGGATGTCTGGCCACCAGGTATCTACCGAGTGTTTTGCCGATTTGCCACGCACGGCTTCGCACGGAAGCAAACAAGATTCCGTTGCCGAACGTGCACGGCCCCAAAACCCACCCAAGGTGGTGGTTTCACATGAGGATTTTCTTCCAGCTTCTGTGGGCAAGTGGCAAAACAAAAAATGGTTGGTTCAGTTGTACCTCTTTGTCAAGCAGGTTGTTAAAAAACCACTACTGGGGTGTGTAAAACTCAACATCCTTGGACATTTGCGGTTCCCCAAGCACTTCAGTAGGTTCCGCAGGTTCCGGGTGTTCGGTTTTTGGTTTTTGGGTTTGGTTTTTCCGGTATATGGGCATCCTGCACCCCCACATGCGTCGGAGCCAGCCTCGAGTTATAGCCGTGAGGGAAATAAGGTAAATCACGGCACCCCGAGCCGAGATCTCGGTGAAGACCCCAAAGCGGCACCGCAACCCAAGGCAATGCGGCGCACAGTCACGTGCCATGACACCCGCACCATTCCATCCGCACCTGTTCGTAAAAGGCGCAAAATTCCGCCGTTCGTAGTGCCAATAGGGGTTCTTCCGTGGGCCGAGCCCTTTTCTGGGGGGTCTTTTCTTGGATTCTTGCCCCTCCCCGCGCCGGCGATACCCCCACGCTCTCATCTCTCAGCCCCTAAATTTAACATCCACGCGGGCAATGCCAAGACCCCCGCCCAGTATCATCACAAGTGCAGAAAAAAAAATCAATGGTTATTTTTTCTTGATCACACAACAAAAGAAAATTCTCAAAATGAAATCCCAGATCTTGCTTGGCATTTGCCGCCATAGCCTCTTTGTTGGTTTCAATTTTCTTGTTTGTGTGATCTGGGGATATTTCTCTTTTCTCTTGTCCCTTTTCTCTTGTCCATTTTCTTTTGCCCATAGACTAAACGTGAAATCGGCTTGCGTCCGCAGTTCTAAAAATTGACATGGCTTTGTCAGCATCAGCCTGCCTCCACGCAAAAGCTTCTTTTTTTTTTTTTTTTTTTGGTTTTCGCCTTTTTTTTTTTGCCCGCGGCACATTTGTCGATTAAGTGCCATGCCGGCATATACCACGGCAACGCGGCAAGGCTTTAACTCTTTCTTGTGTCAGCCGTCCCGATCCTGCAACCATGCAACGGATGCGTCGGGTATTTGCATACCTCAGCCCAAATATATAGCCGACTTTTCGCTTGATCATGTAAGGTACGTAAAGTCCCTATCTTTTTTTGGTGTTTTATTGTATTGATATTTTGTCTGCTTCTTTCCTTTTCTTCATTTAAAGACCTTTGTTTGTGTGTATTTTATACTAGTCACATACACGCATCATATGAGAACTACATCAATTAAATATTTTTCACCGTCTATTGCTTGAACACTCCACCAATCCACCAATCCACCAATCCAACAAGAACAGTTGTCTTGAACAAAATCATAAGCATAAAACCCACATCCCCAATAACTACAACCCCAACAAAATGACAAACAAGATAGATTATCGCCTTCCCCCAATTAATACCCTCGCTTTGGACTTTCCTCTACTGCTTCCGCAATCCACATATCATAATGGTCCTCCACTGCATGTGCATGGGCTTTCTTCTCCCCTGATGGCAGCGTCGCTGGGGCACAGAAACCTGCTTGCAATGTATACGAGCTCCAATCCGGGCAACGTTGCGTCGAATGTATCGGCGTTTTATAACCCCCATGCTCATTTAGCACAGTCTCATTTTCCTCAGACGAGTACTTATTCAGCGCCACTTTCTCTAGCATCGACGCCTTCGGCGCTACATCAGGCGCCTGGTTCCGGATTCCGCTCCGACCTTGCAGAATACACGCTTTCACGTGCTGCAGCGGGTGATGGAACGTTTGAATTGACGGGCACATCAAAATTCCCTACTGATTCTGGGCTCACCCCTGGCTCAGGCTTTTCCTCTGGTACTGGAAACACTCCGGTGAAACACGATGCACAGGCTCCGCTTCAGTCTACAGTGCAACTCTTACAACAGCCTTCGCCATCTTCTTCACGCAGATCTTCGTCGCACTCTGCCGTAATTGAACATGGCCCATCCCCAAGGGCTCCCATCACTTCCGATACTGAGGCGTCGGTGTTTCTGAGTGCAGAAGCAAGCAAGTCTCCGGAAATAACCAAAGAGATGAAACGCCGCAAGAAAAGACAGTGTCCGGAATGCCACCTTTACTTCTCCAACTTGGCCACACACAAATCCACTCATTTGAACCCTACATCCAGGCCACACGTGTGCAACGTTTGCAACCGTGGGTTCGCACGTCCCAACGACTTGTTCCGTCACTACAAGTGCCACTGGAAGGAGACTGGTGCGGACAACGGACAATTCAAGTGTCCTTTCAAATGCGAAGGTCCCAATAACCAGTGTAGCCATTCGCTGGGGATCTTTTCCCGCTGCGACACATATAAGAACCACTTGAAGGCCATCCACTTTGAATACCCGGGAGGAACACGCAAGAACGACCGGGCCACCAGCTCTGGCCGTTGCGGGCTGTGCCAGAAACAGTTCCGGACTGTCGATGAATGGCTCACCACGCATGTGGAAACACATCTGTGCGAGAGCATGAAGGACCAATAGTTATAAATCACGCGCCATGAAACTTACTTTTTACTATTTTCAAAACTTAACGATATAGACTTCTAAGATACGGATTTTTTTTTTACCTCATTTCATACTGCTCATTAGGCTCGCCACTTCTGGGGTTCTGATTCCGCGGAAAGAGAATACCTCCAGCTTGAACTTTCTAGTTGTGTTTTGGTGACACAAATATTGTGGGCACATCAACTCGTAGTATTCGAAGCTTTTTTTTTTTTCAAATATTCCATAGAGCAGTGTCAGTTGCATCGTCAAACATTTGCACATCAGTGATATCTAAAATAGTAGTCTATAGTAGTGTATAGTAGTGTATAGGTTATAGAACTCAGTAGTACTCGGTGGTACCCAATAGTACTTCGGGTTACTCTGTAATACTTAGGATTACTCAATTTTACCAGATAATACTTAGTGTTAATATTAATCATTATTACTCCATATTACTCCATATTACTCCATATTACTCCATATTACTCCTTATTACTCCATACTTTATACTATACTCAGCATTACTCAATATCACTCAGTACTACTCAATAGTTTATACAACAGTAGGCTTCATAGTACCAATAGTTCAATACACCACAAGTGCACACCCTCTTCCGGATTCCGGCTTCTCAGGTAAAATATAGACTCGGTCCCCACTCCTACTTCTACTCCCCCGCTGCTGTTTTCGGCTGTTTCCGGTTTCGCCTCCTTTTGTTTTCTCATTTCTGACAAATCTGGCGCGGAACTTTCGGCACGCCAGTATTCCGATAGATGCGGCCGACTGGCCTATTGCGCGTCACGAAAAAGGTACCAAAAACCCCTCGGTTTCTGTGCGGCACAGTGTGCCGGACGTGCCGACTAACCGGCCGAGACTACGCCCTCGGAAATCGAGACTCATGAAGATATAGTTCAGCAATCGTTCAGCAATCGTTCAATTATCATCAATTTTCGTTAATTTTTCGGCTCGCTTATTTGTCTACTAGACTACTTTATTTGTCCACTCGACCACTTTATTTGTCGCTCCTTCTAACATTTGTCGTTCCTGCCATGATCGGTGCTGTGTTGAAAACTGCGTTTGTTATCTTCTTGATCTCTACATATAAATCGCTTCCGTTGGCATACCCGTTCCGATTCTACCACTACGTGTTCAAACACGTCATATTCAAAAAAAACCACTATCTCCGCACCAAGAAGAATTCTTATGGGTTTGGCGACAAAAAGCTTGATATATTCCGTGCCGTAGAGTACCGTACATATGCGTCTCCATTGGAGATCGACATGTACCTTCACAAGTCCAACTCCACGTACTTAGTGGACTTAGACATTGCCAGAACACACTTCGTATGCCAGATTTTCCAGACTCTTTTCATCAAATACTGGCAAAACGAAACCGGCGAGTTCCGAGGAAAATCCATCAACAACTGCCCCTATGTGCCCGTGGGCACCATCCAGTGTGCGTTCAAGAAAGAGATCAAAGTTTTCCAAAAGTACTCGGTGGTGTCGAATGTGTTTGCATGGGACCACAAATGGCTCTATGTTTTGCTGAAATTCCAGCTTCCTAATGGAAAGCTCTGTGCGGTGGCCATCACGAAATACGTGTTTAAAAAGAAGGGCCGTATCACCATGAAGCCACGTGACTTCATTGAAGAATGTGGTCTATACAACGAAGAGGCCGAGGCTATCAATGCCCAAAACTACAACTTAGTGTCTACGCTAGAGTCCTCAGAGGGTTTGGAAGAATGGGCTTCCAAGATGGAGACGTAGAATGTGGGCTTTACTGCTTTATCTGTAACTTATCAATTCATAAACAATAATAAAAATACCAATACTCACCCACTCGCTCACTCACTGACGGGACTCACACACCCGTCCGAGCCTAGGCCAATTGGAACCCTTCATGGCCCTCGGATAATGCTAGCAACAACGATCCGCGAAGTGTCTCATAGGATTCATAAACAGGCAAGTCGATCTGGTTGAAACATGTGTGTGATGAAGGCAATCTATCTTTGGCGCCGTAATCACGATGAATGCTGAATTTACACACTCCATTGGCGCCCCTTAAGTCCTTGAATCCATTCAAAGGAACCTTAGATGTACCAGTAGAAAACTGTAACAACTTTGCTCTCTCCTCATTGTCGAACGACTTAACAGCTCTCCAGAACCACTGGATCTGCTCCGAAGACGCAGAGTAGTTATTGTAGTTGGTGTTATTTTGCCAATCCTGGACATCAATGTCTGGCAATCCACTGATCAATAACTCAAGCTCCTGTTCGTCAAATATGGCAACCAAATCACGTGGAATTATTTCATGGAATCCCGTGATGAAGTTCTTCATCTGCTCGTTGACCGATGTTTGCAACCTGTACTCAACAACTAACCTGACATAGTCCTGTTTGTTCTCCTCAGTCACCGGAATATTTCTTCCGTCCGGAACAAGATCTATGATCTTATGCTCACCGTAGTCATCTGTTTCCACGGAGAAGTCTTCGGTTATGATATCAGTAATGTCATTCTCGAGCATCCACATTAACGACTTGAAGTATTCCAAATCCAAATTCTCCATGTCTTTAAGGGATACTGCGCGGTCCAAAATCTTCTTGTAAACCGCCCGACTAAAGTGACAATCCAAGAAACACCCGTCATAAATCGCTTTTCCTATAGTGCGGCCAATGAATTTAAAGAACGACAAATGTTCCGGATTGATGTAAGACGTTCTGTTAGGGTGGTATGTGTTTTCGTCACTAGCAACGGGTGTAAACAACGCATAGTCGGGGTTAAACATTTGACGTGATAGCACTTGATACCATTCTCTTGTGACTCCACCGGCATCAATACCTGCCTCGCCTTTAAAATTGATCTCCAAGTGTGCCTTTTTAAATTCTTCCACAGACTTGAAGAAAAGCGCCCTGTACGAGTCAAGGAAAACTTGATCACGACGGATACTCACGCTCAATTTAGCACTAGGCTCTTTTCCATCGTGGAGTTGTCTGTTGAAGTAATTTCTCTTGTTGTCAAATTCCAAAACCCTTGAGTTTCTTACCAACATGCTGAAAGGACCACTCATAAGGTTCGGATTCGATCTGACCATCTGATTAAGAATCTTTTTGTGCTCGTCCGTGAACGAAAAGAATAAACTTTCAATTGGCTCCTTGGTAAAGTCGATTTTCTTCACTTCATATTTCATCACATCTTTAATAGGGAGTTCTTTGACCTTGCTGTGTTTACACACAACCATAAGCGCTTCGATCAATGGTAGCAAAGCTGTCGCAATATGAGACAATTCAAGATTTTCTTCGAGGATTCTCAAACAATCACTGAGAGCCTTCCACAATGTGCCTAGTTGTAGATGCTTATAGAGGCCCGTCAATCTATCGAGCTCTTCCTTGGTGCTCTTTGATTCCTGGTCTCTCTTTTGACTCTCGTACATGTAGTCCAATGCAGTTAACACTCGGAGTAATTTTGCCTGGTCCGAGCTTGACGCAGTAAACTTGCTCACAACCTTACTATCATGTGTATCAGTTTGCGGGTCGTTGGCCAACTCACCTGTTAATACCTTAAGATCTTTAATGATATGATCTCCTAGGTCACTTGCCCTTTCCGAAAGCTCCGCCGAAAATACATTCTGTGCATTATTCAACAATGAAAGATGATGCATGCAGCTAATTGTGCTTCGGAATGTTGAATTCACACACTCATTAGACGCTAAAATCTTGATGATAAGGCGCAAGTTTCTGTCTGGGATAAAGTTCGTAGAAAACGATCCCGGCATTGGCTTCTTCTTGTCACGCATGATTAATAATGGTCGGGTTGCGTAGTTCAACACGTTGGATAGCAAATCAATAAAGAGATACTCGTCGCTTAAAAGCGGGTTCTCCAAAAGCTTAAAGAGTAAATTGATAGGATATCTCTCTTCGCAGTGTGATGCCTTTTTGAGTCTAAACTTCTTCAAGTGTTTCTTGGTGAGGAAGTTGTTTTCGTGCTCTGTAAGCAAATACAACCGTAAAGCAGGAGTCTTTTCCAACAAATACAAGAGAGCTTCGATCACTTGAATTCCAATAGATATAGGTGAGCATCCAATTGGGAAACTTTGAGAAACGCTCTGTTGACCGCTCTTGGCAGCCTTGGAAGTGACTTGACGAAACATTTTCTCCAAGGCCTTTTGACTAACCAAACCATCGTGCAAAATTGCAATTAACATACTGACAACATCTGAACGGGTCTGTTTGTTATTGCACACCAGTACAAGAGTCAGGTAAATGTGTTCCCGCTGGTTAATGGGCCTTGGAAGAAACAATAACTTGATTAAACTTGCAACACCACCACGATCAATCAAAGGAACAGAGAACGACTTCTTCTTCCTTGTCTGTACGTCCCTAGAGTCATTTTCTTCAGTCAGATGATCATTACCTTCTTGTGGTTCGCCCGTGGAAACTTCCAATTCGTCCTCAATATCTAATTCGTCCTCCATTTCAGAGTCAAGCTCGTCTTCATCTTGAAAGAGACCAAACCCGGCATTACTGAATCTTCGCGTCATCGACTCCTGCTGCAAAATTTCATTTCTAATCGGTTCAGGAAGTGCCTCAAGGAAATCTGGATCGATTTCTCTAACCTCACCTCCGTTGTTAGTGGCATTTGCTCTCCTTTCTCTGATATGCTGTGTGAAAACTTCTTCTCTCATATCTTCGGGCAACGCTTCGAAGAATTCGGGGTCGATATCGGTACCACTGATATCTACTTCTCGGTTACCGATCCAAAGCATGACAGGTTCCCGCAGCTGCGCCTCAGTGGCTCCTTGTGCAGCTTCACGTTCCCTCGCTTCGGCTTCGCGCTTGATCAAGGCTTCTTCTCTTCTCTTGTTAAGCAACTCTTGTCTTTTCTTGCGCAACTTTTCTTTCTCTTCTGCCTTCTTCCTGAAGATTTCATAACTATCGGCACTGATGCGTTCTTTAAGCTTCGAGCGAGCTGCTTCCAAGAAAGCAGTCTCACAGAACCGGAAGTAGAATGCAAATACGCCAGCCCATCTCTCAACGCTTGACCTAATTAGCATGTGGTCCACTGAACTCTTTGGTTGTTCTGTATTGAGAAGAGCTTGGAAAGCGGCATCAAGTTGCGGGAAAGCCGTTTCATTGGTCCTAGTTGATCCAATTTGAATCGTACCAGCAAGAATACCCGATGGGTTCAAGGAAAGAATTGGCAGGCCCATGGGGCGGAGAGCATTGAAAAAGGATGTGATTGACTCGCGAGTAGTTCTGGCTTGGCTACTGATTGATTCGGGACCTTCATCATCATCCAATTCGGACTCGCTGTTGGTTTCTGACTCAAATTCGAAGCGGGTACCCTCGTCATCTTCATCTCCATTTGCTTCACCGAACCTAGTTCTCTCATTGGTTTCTGTCAGTCCAGGAAGGTCGGTGAATGCCTCTTCCCAGCCATCAAGTTCAGCTTCAGTGTATTCCATTTCTTCGTCCTCATCGAAAATTTCTTCGTCTTCTTCGTCGCCTTCTTCCGCAGACAAATCATCTTCGGAGTCAAAGCCATTGAAGTCTTCAGCTGCTGAATTCGCAAAATCAGATCCTTCGGCAGAGCCAATGTCAAGGTCTTCAATGAAACTGATGTTATTTTCACTATCATCAGAATCAAACTCCTCGTAGCCATCTTCTTCTTCGTCATCTTCTTCGACAATCTCACCTTCTTCTACTCCGGAGTCCATGTCAGAATAGCTCATACCATCACTGTTATCCGAGTCATCTTCAGAAATATCTGAGCCAGACATTGGAACAAGAGACTGGTCTTGATAGAATTCCTCCTCTTCGTCGCTCTCAAGATCGAGGTCATACATGCCCAATGTTGAATTACGGAACAAATCTGGCGTCTCGTCTCTATCCTCCTCTTCGTCTATGTCCTCGTCATCCTTGTCCCCAGGTGAGGCAGATTCGAAAAGATCAGCGTTGGCCAACTTAATCTTGGCAAGACTAGTAAGAGTTTTCAAACCGATATTAACAACCTTGCTCACATCGGGGAAATTAAGATCGATGTTGGATATGACGGACGTTATTTGGTTAGCCAAATGCGAATCAATGAAAGCAGAAGCCACATAAAACTGGTCTGATTTTGTTGCGGCTTTGCTGAGTAATGGGAAGCACAATTCTCTGAACTTGGTGGAAAGCAAACACGAACACAAGTCAAAAATATCATAGATCTTAGAATAGACTCTGGTGATATTTGAAGATTCTTGAATGGTCTCTTTGAGAATCTTGGATATTATGTCGACCATGAGCTTTCTCACAATTGCCATATCAGCATCCTCCTTTCTAGGATCTGGTTCAGCGTCATTCTCTTGGATCGTCGTCGAGACAAGGGATAAAAGCGTAAGCTTAGCAAGAGACGATACTGCTTCCCTTCTGTGAAACTCAGAGCCGCTCAGTGAGACTAGCAGCTGACTTGGAATCAATTGGTGGATGAAAAAATTAAGACTTGTCAAACGAGGTTTGTTCTTTTCCTCGTTGTTTGCCCTTTTAGTAAATGTAATAAATTCCAACTTCGCCCCACTGTAAGATCCAACCAATTCACAAAGACTTTGAAGAAGGAAACAGATATATGCGAACTTTTTATTCTCCATGAGAAAGTCAAACTCCAGTTCATCCTTTTTCTTTTCATTGCGTTGAGGCTCCTCTTTTTTTGTGGCGCTTTCGGGAGACGAGTACCAATCCTCTTTTGCAACGCTCATTAACTGTGACAAAAGTGTATACACAAGTCCCAGGGGATTGATCACGTCGTCGGGTTCGCTTGGGTCTTTCATTTCAACGTCATAAGTTTCTGCTTCCTGTTTGGTTTTATCTTGCAATTCGCTTCCATTCAATAAGTAAATCTTTTCACTTGGTGGAGATCTCCCATCGTAGTTATCTAACCGCACCATTTTTGAAGCAACTTCAAGGTAAAACTCGGGGTCTCTTCCGATTAAAGGACGTGACTCATGAATCATTTGTCCTAATTCACGTTTCATGCCGCTATGCTTTTTCATTATTTTGGTGATTTCGGCGGAGAACACATTCCGAAGAATAGATTTATTCTCAAAGCAAGTTCGGATCACCAAGATAAGGGTATCTTGAAGAACCTTGTGGTTTTCTTTATCGGCGGATTCCAAAAGAGCTTTCATACTCTTAATGGCACATCCTAGCAATGGAGACTCGATCACTTTCTGCTTGTAATCCTCTTCTTTAGCAAACAAGTACATAAATCTTCCAAGTACTATGACAGATTTGACATTCTTTTTGGGCTGTAATTGAAGAATGACCTTGGAAATCTTCTCTTTAAAAGCTCCTGAAGTTTTCAAATTTGGTAAATGTGGCTTGAGTTCCGAAAAAACGGTAGGAGGAGTCTCAGTCAAAAAAGGTAACATCACAGTGAGCCCTGCAGCAAAATAGTCTGTGTCAGCAAGTTTGGGATTTTTGGCAACGTCAGTCAAAAACTTCTTCATAAACTTATCGAACGTTACTTGATACTCTTCGTGGATTTCACTGCCTGCTAGGCGAATATTTTGGCATATAAGATCCTCAAGCAAATAAATCAAGTTCGTAGCTTGCTCGTTCTTTGGGTCGTCTTCCTTCCAAGCATGTTTTTCAATCAGGTTATAGACATTGTTCACGGCTTTTGAATGAATTCCATTGGTTTGATAAGCCAAATTAACAAGGCGGTGCATTCCATTCTTGAAAGCTGTGAGTTGGATAAAAGCAACTGTATAGATTTGATCTTCCTCCCTCCGCCTTCCATCGAGCAATATTGTAGTGGCATCAGTGAGACATGGTTGATAATGGACAGAGCGATCTAAATCAACATTATTGAGTTTTTCCCTGCAGCTTGCCCAATTTGGAATATTCAACTTGACTGCCTTCTCAGAAATTACCTCTATATTCTTGATAGACTTGGCGTAGCTTAGAAGCTGATGCGCAACATCAATATCCATATCCAAGAGCTTTGCCAAGAATTTGACTTCTTCGAAAGCTGGCGTCATCCAATTTTCCCGCAATACATAGTAGTCTTCGAACGGATCAATGGCCCAAGTGAGACGAGCAATGGTCACGAGCAGTTCGCAGACCTTGAAAGGAAACGCGGCTATGCGGGAGTAGTCATTCAGTTGAGCAAAGTTGGACTCTGTTCCCAATACTTGAGAAATTAGCCTGACACATTGAGCAGCGGTTTGTGTTCTAATCCCATCAACAATATAAAGCTCATTGTCACAGTACTCTCTGTTGAAGAAGTAAGTCGTAAATGGGAACTTGTTCAACTGGCCAGGGGTTAGGAACTTGCAAATGAATGATAATCCTAAGTTCAAGAAGTTGAACCCAATCGAAGCAGTCGTATTCTGAATGAAAGTAAGCTCTTGGGCATTTTTCAAATCGGTTTCAGGCAAGGTGCAAAGTTCATTGAACGCAGAAATTAAGTGATCAACAATCTGTCTACCAATAATTGTAGAACAAAAGAAAAACAGAACAAAGGCAGTTGAAAGTACCTCCTTTCCTCTGTCTTTATAGGTGCTGACAAATGATAACAAATGTACAAAGCGAAGATAGTATTCAAGATGGTTCGCTTTTGAAAGACCCCTTGTTTTAAGCAAAGCATATTGCAAGTCTAGGGCCAAGCGGCTGGTGGACGCAACACTGGACCTCCTCCAAGCATCAGTGAAGAAGTCTTGCCTTCTATGCATGCAGCTTCTCGATATGCAAGAAAATGTCACGGACATACTGTTCACGAGCATATCCATCAAGAATCTCAATTGAAGAGTGTTTTTGTATTTGGCACTAGAAGACTCCTCGTTCAGGTCTTCGGTTGGTGGTTGACGAGGAAGAATTCGAATAGCAGTCGTCTTTATGGTGTAAAATATTGACGGAGTTGTTTTTTCCATCACGTCGTCAGGTAAAGCGGAGCGTATATTTGTTTCTTCGAGTACAGCAACTTGCATGAATTTCACAAATTTTGATATCAAGTCAGCATTATTGTGCAAGTAGTCAAAGAAAACCTGGTAGGTCTCATTCGAAATCAGGCTTGGGTTCAAATAAATCTCAGTCAAGACGAAAAACAAACTATTCAAGCTGTTGACTTCCCGCAACAAAGCAGTTGCTTCGTGGGGATTTTTCCCAAGGTCAATGAAGTAAGACTTCTTCTCGTCGTTTTCAAGAAAAGCTTGCATTCTCAAAGAATCTAAACGTTCAGAAATCGACTCGAGGATTTGAACCAAACCGTATGATTGTACCTCATCGTCAAGATACTTGAGAACAGCAATCAAGTTAAGCACACCATTGGATACCGTGAAGTCAAAAGGAGTGTTGGGCATAGTGAAAAAAGACTCCCAGCTTGAAAAGGGGACTTCTTTGATGACATCTTTGCCCCATTGGCCCGTGTCTTGAAGAAGCCCGTTCAAGAAGCCAAAAACGTTATCGACAAGATTTGATGAAAACATTCCCTCCCAGCTCTCGATCTCTTCTTGGTCATCTTCTTTTGAGATTACTTTTTCTGTTGGGTGCTTGTACATGTGACCCAACCTTGAAGAATAAAATCTTATTGGGGTAAGTTGTTCATTAGCATGTGCAGCGAAGTTGGTGATCAAACCCTTGATTTCTTTCATTATTAAGGGGCGCAAAGGTGGATTGTGTCTGCCCAATTCGTCCATTGAACACCCAATATTGGTGCACATATCAGATCTCATGGATTCTTTGGCCAATTCAAGGTCATAAAATGAAAGGAAAAAGGTGTGAAGCACATCTGAGTCTATAACTTTTTTCATGCCTTCTTTGTTTAAAGAGATTGCGCCCAATACCTCCAAGAGAGACAACAATAACTCGCCCAAAGGCATGAATAAGTTGGCATAATTGTTCAAGATGGATGACACGATACCCGCTTCATTCAAAATAGAAAACGCGGTGGGTTCATTGTGGATGATTTGAGCGACATCATCCAAAGTGGTGGCGACAATAGAAGGGCCAAATATCTTGGGGTTCATGATGATCTTGTTGAAACTGAAAAGAATGGGCGAGTCAAACAAGTTACGCAAACGATCACCAGCATCCGACAGGATCAAGTTTGAAACGAAGTCAAGCAAGTTCCTCAAGTACTTAACTTGCTTCAAGCTGATTGTGTGGTGAACAGGAAAGTTTTGCGGGGCCCCACCAGCAAAGCCAGGGTTTTCTAGGGCAAAGTCGACCTCATAATTGATTGTGTTGATCAATAATGTGAAGCCATTGTTATCGGCGAAATCTGCAACAAATTCGGGAGAGCTCGATAGGAGGCCGGCGATAATATGGACAGCAGCAGATCCGGACCACCGATTTTCACCCCGAATATCCATGAAGGACATCAACTCGGTCAATAAGCCGCCGGCCACAAGCCTGGGCGCGAGTGTTTTGGACTCCACCAAGTCACCCAAGATGGTCAAGAACACCTTGTGGCCTTCCTCAAAGGGGTTGGGCTTATTGGAGCGCACTTGCTTGTTGATATGACGAAGTACCTCGTAAAGAAGGCCATGGTTGACATTTCCTCCTAGGTGACGCACAATCTCGCTGCCCCAAACACGTTTCATGGAGATGGCGCGGATGGTTTTCAGCGCGGTATAAAAGATTTCTGGGTTTACGATGTTGGAGTATTCGGGCGATACCAAATCCATCATAAAGCCCAAGGTATAAGGCTCCAATTCAAACAATTGACACGAAGTGAAATCGGAAGAACAGAAACATGCCACACAGGCAATGGCCAAACACTTCATACGGAGAAGCTTGGCTCTCAATTCCATGGAGTCGTGCAGTTTCGAGTTGAATGCCTTTGCGTTTAGAGCAAAAAACGAAAACAGGAACCAGGTATATTCAGGAAGAGCCTCGGAAGCACGGTCGAAAATCTGCTCAAGCGACAACTTGCGCACATGCTCCTCGGATAGGCTGAAGGTAGCCAAGCCCTCTTCGTTGTGGGAGGACAACCCCAAGGATTTCTTCTTCTCTTTGGTCTTGGACTTCTTTTCCTTCTCGAGTGCGGGCTTCAGGCGGTAGTATTCGAAGTGCAACGTTTTCCATTTGGGTGGATACTTCTGTTTATGGTCGAGGGTATCGATCCAGCTGTAGTGGTCGCTTTTTGGGCGAACGGAGCCGGACTTCAGTGTGCGGTCGGCCAGCTCCAGCCTGGTCTGGATGAAGCTTGCGGGCACGGCGGGCGGGTAGGCCTTGGCCGTCTCAAGAAAGCGGAGACGTGCCGGTTTGGGGGCAACAAACTTCTTATGTTGGCTGCCATAGACATAGCGTTCACCAAGACAAAGAGCCACCTCAAAGGCGGCTAATTTGACGTCAATGGAGGGGGTATTGACCAACAGGAAAATACGCTCGGAGCTCGAGTAAATGCTCCGGTTCGTGCAATGGTCCAAAAGCATCTTGGTGAATTTCAAGCAGGCAATTAAAAGCTCCAGGTCCTCAGCACTCATGTCCCGCAACTTTGGGTGTGCGTTGTCCAAGTCATAGCGGGCCACCTGCTTCTCGAAAATATCGTCAAATACGTTCAACACACGCACCCAATGTAAAAGATTTCCCTGGGGAAGGTTCCAAACTAAGTTTGCCGAGAGTTTCTTGGCCAATTCTGCATGGTCGCTGGCACAGATCTCGTCGATCAAGGGCAAAAGATGTTTTTCCTTTTCGAGTTTATTCAAGTGGGACCGCTTGGAGATGATCATTCTGGTGAAGCTGTGATTGGAGGTTGATTTGAAGAAGCTTGGGATGTTTTGGGATGTTTTGAGATGTTTAGGGGTGGTTCGTGGTGGTTCGTGGTGTTTTGGGGTGGTTCGTGGTGTTTTGGGGTGGTTCGTGGTGTTCTTGGGTGTTCTTGGGTGTTCTTTTAGTAATTCTTCTGATAATTCTTTTGGCAATTCTTTTGGTGATTCTTTTGGTGATTCTTTTGGTGATTCTTTTGGTGATTCTTTTTTCTATTCCTTTTTTTGCAATGATTTTGTCTTGGTATATACTAGGCGTTTATATGTTGTATAGACAAAAGAAGAACAATTGATTTGCGTGTGGAAAAAAAAAATCAACAAAATCCAATAAGAAAAGGAAGAAAGGTGGTTGCTTAGATGAGAGTCTGGGGTGGGTTTTTTCCTTAGTTTGATCCGTCTGCGCAGAAAAACCAAACGCTCTGCTACCTGCGAGTGCGGTCGGCGTAGGGCAGAAGGCGAGAAAAGAGACGCGAACAGAGCAAAGCGGAGCCGGGGAAGTATGGGGGGAGCGAATATTGACGGGCAAATGGAAAGTGGAAGGTGTGAAAGATGAATAAATATTAGAAATATGCAATTTAGCGATTCAGCGACAGAGATTTTTTTAATTTTTTCAATTTTTTTCAATTGAGCAATTGAGCAATTGAGCAATTTACCAGCTTATCTTTTTGGCAATTTGGGAAACCGGAGAAATATTGAAATCTTCTGAAGATACCAAACAATCTCGCCGAGAGGGATTATATTTCCAGTAGGCGTGTGAATGGCGCCGTGTGAATGGCGCCGTGTGAATGGCGCCCGGCTGGTGCGGGAACATTCGGAGAGACAGTTGCATTACCACATACTTCCGCAACAAAGAGTAGAACGCAAAAAGGTTTTAATCTTTGGCAGGAATTTTCATGAGTTTTTTTAAATCATATGAAATACTGGCAAACCCTTGAGGGAAAATTTAATCCTTCATTTGACGAAAAAAAAAAAAGGCTCTATTCTAGAACTTCCGTGGACCCCAGTATTCTGATCTCAGGCCCGGCCCTTTGCTTGCCGCACTCGCACGCGCGCGCGCACGGGTCCTTCCACAGCCCAAGAACACTTGCGAGGTTTCTCTTCGTTCACATTATTTAGGGGGAAAGAAAGAAAGAAAACAGTTGGGCAGGAAGATTTCTTTAAAAGTAGTCTTTTATAAATAAATAAAGAAAAAAAGAAAAAAAGAAAAAAAAAAAACGTCATCAAAAGTCCAAATCTCGATTTATACTTGATTCTCTCTTCTTTTGCTGTTTCCTGTCTTGTTATTTTTCAAGTTGTGTATGCAAAATATTATAATAATTGCGTTGTCTTAGCATAAAATAAAACGCAATACCCGGAGGAATAAAAAGCAAACACAGCCGCAGAGCAAATTTTTGAGGAGTTTTTATTTTAAAAAGTTGAAAATTTTCATGCAAAAAAGTGGCTCAGGCACTGTCAGTGAACTTATTGTATGAATTTAAAGAATTCTGCTTTCTCTCAGGGCCCAGTGTTGGAAGGGGCCCAGTGTTGCAGGCCCGTGGGCGTGCGACCACGAAACGGCCTACACCGTTGGAGGTATCTAAAGAATGTGTAATAATCCTCACCAAATGAAGAAAAGTCCTCCACTTTTGTAAAACTTCATTGAAAACCTTCCACTTTTTGCCCAATTTCTAAATTTCCAAATTTCTCAGAGCTCTTGGAATTTCTTGATTTATAAAACAGCTCTTGTGGTGGAAAACCTGAATTTATTTCTTTTCTTCTTTTCTTCTTTTCTTCTTTCTCCAATTGAAGAGAAATAAACTTGCCCCAGAACCAATTTCCCTCGCAGAAAATAAATAATCCTCGCGGCCCACAGTAACAAAGTTACTTGTGTGCGCAGTGCATTTTTGGTGGGGCGAATCATACTTTTCAAAACATGAATTATGTTGTAAGTGTTTTATAAGTGTTTTATAAGTGTTTTATAAGTGTTTTATAAGTGTTTTATAAGTGTTTTATAATTGTTTTATAAGTGTTTCAAAATGTTTCACAAACGTAATCCTTTCAGTGGTTGACTAAAATTTTCATGAGCGATGTGAAAGCTGCACAAGCTCGGCCATGCTCCCCCTTTCGCTCTGAGTCGCACCAGGGCCAGAGAGCCTGCTTCCAACACACGATGCACTCAGTGAAAATATCGATAACGTGAAAGTATTGATAAAGTAAAACTCCCACAAACCAAGAGAAACCCCAGAAAATAACCAATCAATCTTGGAAGCAAATAACTCTGGAACTTTACACCACTGGAACTCAAATATCCCCGGCAATTTAACTTTCCCCCCCGCTTTCCCCATATTTCCAACGTATCTGTTCATTTCACACTGCCGTTTTCTTTCATACAACAATCATGTCATCAGTCAAAAGCAAAAAGGCCATACTTCCGCCAATCAACTTGATCTTCAAATACTTACAGCAGCAGTCACTCGTGACTATCTGGCTCTATGAACAAACGCAACTGAGAATACAGGGCAAAGTCCGAGGCTTTGATGAATTTATGAATATCGTCATTGACGAGGCCGTCGAGATTTCGACCGTCAATGGAGCAAAAGAAGAGTTGGGCCGTATATTATTGAAGGGAGACAATATCACGTTGATTTCATCCTTGGACGTGTAAAGCGTCTTTGATTTTTTTCTTTGGGTACTTGCTATTGTCATTGTTTTGAGAAAAAACGAAGTACATAAATCAGCAAGTCAATCACACCAAAACATCAACCACATCAAAAAATCTGCCAAACAACAAATCAGGATGAACAAGTCAATGTTAATAGATTAGGCTCAACACAAACAAAGCCTGACAAACCAGTGTTGACAAACCAGATCAAAACATCAAAACATCAAAACATCGAAACATCGAAACATCGAAACATCGAAACATCGAAACATCGAAACATCGAAACATCAAAACATCAAAACATCAAAACATCAAAACATCAAAACATCAAAACATCAAAACATCAACATATCATCACATCGAGAAAATAAATAGGTCTATATTCTCATGCTACAAATTCTAATAAGTGCAAAACACTGGAGAAGGCATTCAAATATGTCACCTCATCAGCTAACCCTTTGCCCACAAACAAGGGCGCAGCAAACGTAGTCTTGGGCGTCGCACGTGGGCATGATTTCCTCCCAGATTTAGGCTGTGGCCCAAACAGAAATGATTAGTAAATTCATTGCCTTGAAGTGCGGGTGTCACTATACTTGTGGCCTTTGTCAAGGCTAAGTAACGTTTGAATGTCATACATTTATGCATATGTTTTTTTTTGGCACCCGGGACCCCAAATTGCAGAGCGATGAAGGATCAACAGTAACACGTTTAGGGGGAACGGGCTTCTTCACTCTGTTCTACCTACCCAATAACCAGTCTGCCTTCCCTTTTCTCTATCAAACAGAATATAACATTTCATTTCATGTTCACCCGAACGGTCATGTCAAGCTGGCTTTAGAATGCACAGTAGTGGAGTCACAGTAGTACCTTCCAACAAGACACATGCTTCAAGGTTCCGTCAAACTAAAAAAAAAAAACATACAACAACTTGAATACATCAAGTATTTGAATCACTAGGTCCGTGGCTGGACAGACAAACGTTTTGGAGTCTTGTTCTGACCTTTATGCATATTTTGATGTCCTCGGAAAGCATGTGGATTGCTTTAAATGCTAACCTTCCACGGGGACCGAAAAAAGGGACCTGTACATTTTTGCATGACTCGGGCTTCTTTTTTATGTTTAAACAGCTCCACAAAGCATGGGTTTTCATCCAAACCGCCAAAGCTACCCTTGTTTTTGCCTTTTCCGGTGCATTTCTATAATCTACAACGCCACATACCACATCATCACAGCACGAGTACCTCAACACAAAACATCAGCATAGTCCAAACAAAAAGACATCGAGTCAGATGTACACTTTTATATTGGCGCCCAGGAAAAAAGAAGACCATCACCCTCTCAGGAATATACCATGATATGGATACGAGGAGAATAACATGCACAAGAATACAAAGCATCACGCTCTAGAAGTTTTGGTCATTCACGCAGGTCAGACAACCTCTAACTTTTATGGGCCAGACATTCAAAAAACAGCTAATATGAAGAACCTAGAGTTCACTTTGGACAATAGTACGTCTTTTCACCACCTTTCGCTTTGAACACATTCCATTTCTACCTGTTGGAACCCTTCTCTCCTATTGTTTCTCCGGGGAAGTTTCCATGTCCCATCGAAGGACCCTGCGAAAGTTTGAAGCAGACCGGCTGCAAGTCGAAATTCACCCGTTTCTTCTTCTTTGGAGACGCGTCTTCACTTCCAGATTCACCGCTTCCGCGGTCGCATACGACCTCCAGGTCACCATGCCGTAGCCTGCTTCTTTGGGCACGAGCTTCCTTCAGCATTGCGGTTTTATAGGAGATGATTTGTTGCTGTCGGAGAAGATGGTTGTTGTCTTTCTGTGCGGCAGTCTTTCGTCGTATGGCCACGTCCTCTGTGCTTGTTTCTTGCGCTCCTCCCAGATCACCCATGGCTCAATACATACCACAGCGAAAGGTTCAAAATAAAGTCTATGAACAACAAAACAGTCTATGAAAAAGCAGTCTTGTAAGCCTGAGAATCGATGTTTTTTACTAGGGCCTATTTCTAGGAAGGAGAGGCCTGTAAGGTTCGCGCGTTTTGTTACAGGCCTGGCTTTAGATGCTAGGTGCTAGGCCCCGCCCGCACGCTGCAACATCTGTTAGGTAAAAGTAATTTTACCTGGGAGGGATTCTGGCATAATGTGGAAGGCGTTCATATTCGTATGGGGACAGAAAGAAGAAAGAAGACCGAAGACAAACTCAGAAGACAGATCTCCTCTGTGTCTGAAGGGCCGTAATTGAGATCTTCCTTTAGAAACAAGGATAACTGACAGCTTAAATTCTAATACACCAAAATGCAACTGTGGATCGAAACTTTACATCAATTGCTTCTGAAGAGTGTTTTCTATAGACTAATATGAAGGATTGCACCAGAAAGTCTGACAAAGGAGGACGCTGAAACACTTCGAAGATTAGCAAAGTAAACCCGCAGAGTCTTCGTTGGGGGGTGGGGAGAAATGAGAATACTACATTTTTTTTTGGTGTATTGTTTGGTGTATTGTTTGGTGTATTGTTTGGTGTATTGTTTGGTGTATTGTTTGGTGTATTGTTTGGTGTATTGTTTGGTGTATTGTTTGGTGTATTGTTTGGTGTATTGTTTGGTGTATTGTTTGGTGTATTGTTTGGTGTATTGTTTGGTGTATTGTTTGGTGTATTGTTTGATGTATTGTTTGGTGTATTGTTTGGTGTATTGTTTGGTGTATTGTTTGGTGTATTGTTTGGTGTATTGTTTGGTGTATTGTTTGGTGTATTGTTTGGTGTAGTCTTGGGTGTAGTCTTTGGTGTATTGTTTGGTGTAGTCTTTGGTGTATTCTTGGGTGTATTCTTTGGTGTATTCTTTGGTGTATTCTTTGGTGTATTCTTTGGTGTAGTCTTTTAAGAATGGTGTCCCTCTCTCGACTATTATTTCAAAGAACACATGAAGTTTGTCACTGCACCATACGAGTCTGGTTTCTTCCAGACTTACTTAGCATACCCGGAGACACTTGCGATGAAAGCGTGTCGGCCCAATTCATCATGTTCCCAGTAGCCAAAAAGGTAAGTCTTGATGGTGAAAGAGAACCAATCATATCTCCCAAAAGTTCAAAATGGCTTTTATCTATCCAATCTTTCGAGCACACGCCACAAAACCAAGCACGAGGATGTTATCACAGATGTTTCTTGCATCAACAGGAACATTGTGCGGGAGCACTAACATCGGACACCCACCATGATACCATCCTAATTTCAAGTGGCTAAAAAACGCCAAAAGTTGGATGGCAAAACTTTGGGTTGCAGCCGTTTCGAACAAATATGTTTCTCGAAACAATAAACCCAAAATGTCAATCCTCAACGCCGTTGTTCTCCTTTCCGATATTATGTCAATGATTCGGCTGATTACCTTCCTTGAGGAACCACGAGTATCCCCAGAAGCCCCAAAGAATAATCTGACATCGACGTTTCATGCACAGTTATCGTAGTATTGCCGTATAAACCAGAACCTAGTATGATCCACGTTGTGGCATTACTAGCTGATTCGTCATTTACAACACCAAAAGTCCACACACACGGTTCCTCGGTGTTTCGGGTTACCCGTTTCTTGATTTTTGTGCTGAGAGTAACCGACAATGCCCTGGTGTAGCGGTAAGGAAATCTGGGAAGAAAGCTGGTCTTCTTTGCTATTCTTTAGCAGGCTGGCGGGTGGTTGTTCGTATATCCATAAACCCCTTGCTAAAAGATTTAAAAGTGTTCATATCCGCCTACTATTTGCACATTTAATAGCCAAATATGCTTAACTTCCCGATTCTTAGTATTCTTTCTCATGGCTATGCTATGCTATGGGAGGTGAGCGCTGAGGCGAGTTGTGGTGAATATGAATTTCCCTAACGACACCTCGTATTCAATGACTCCAGGCCAGTAGAAAAGCTGTGTTTGGTATTTCTCTCCAGTCAAACAAACACTCTTAAACATTTCCACGGCCTGTACCCCAACATTGATGTCATTCTGATCGACACGCCTTCAAGCTTTTTCAGCAAGCACTGTGGATGTTTGGCGATTTCGCACCCCGGGGTATCGTCGCGGCCCAGTAGTATTGTTCGTGCGAACTGGTCGCAGCGTCAATTACCAACATGTCAAACAACACCGCCAAAAAAACACCACCGCCAAAAAATACACCACCACCAAAAAAAAAAAAAGAAAACCACCAAAAAAGACACCACCGCCAAAAAAAAAACACCACCACCAAGAAATCATCCCTCCGCCAATATCCAAGAACAACCGCATTGATGGCGTTTTATTTCATCATTCCTGCACACAGCCTCATGTTCCACCTTCCCTGTAGTGCTTTGTTGCGCTTCTCTCGCCCTTCGCGACGCGTGAGACAGAGCCATACGCGCATCCATAAAATCCCACACCTTCAACCACCTCTAGACTTTTCACCATTGTTGAACAGGGCAAAATCTTCGACCTAGTAGTATCCACAAACAACCATTCAGAACAGAACTTGCAAAATGAACCAGCAGCTGAACCAGCAGCTGAATCAGGCTAGACCACGGCCACCCAACACCGCCGGGGCACCCCTGCACAACGGGCCCAATCGAGGCCCCATGCCCAAAATGCACCCGTCTAACTTCCATAAACCAGCGGTAAATTCCCACTCAAACTCCGCGGCCACCATTCCTTATACCCGCGAAGAAACCGAGCGGATCCAGAAGCAACTCAACCGCGTGCTTGGGCCCGAATACGTGAGTTGCCGGCCCGGAGGAGGAGGCCAGAACGTGTCCTACATTGAAGGGTGGAAGGCATTGAACCTAGCCAACGAGATTTTTGGGTTTAATGGCTGGAGCTCCGAGCTCATCAACGTCCAGGTGGACTACTTGGACTCGCATGGTTCGGGCAGGGTTTCGCTTGGCCTTTCCGTGGTTGTGCGCATCACTATCCGCGACGGCACTTTCCATGAGGATTTCGGGTATGGAAACATCGACAACGCCAAAAACAAGGCGATGGCGTTTGAGAAATGCAAAAAGGAGGCCTTCACTGATGCCTTGAAACGGTGTCTTCGTTGTTTCGGCAACGTCTTGGGAAACTGCCTTTACGATAAAGGCATAGTGGCCAAAATGCAGAAGGTCAAGCTCCCTCCGTTAGAGTTGGACTGGGACGACTTCCACAGGGACCCTCTTATAGTGAAGCGCGAGCGAGACCTCGAAAGACAAAAAGCTGCTACCGATGCTGTCGATGCCGCCGATGCTGTCGATACTGCCGAAGCGCCTCCAAGTACAGTGTCTTCTGTGTGTGAAAACGCTTCCTCTGTGCACAATCTACCACGTCCGGTATCTGCCATGAACCCAGCACTACCTCAAAGCTACGCGGTAGAGGCTTCAAGAAAGGGTCCAGTGAATGGCCCAAAGGGTCCAGCAAATGGCCCATACAGTCCAGCAAATAACCCAAACGGTCCAGCAAATGCCTTAATTGGCCCAACCGCCCAGCCACCCCTTACCAACGTATTGTCGCCCTCCCTAATCAAGGCATGTGACCTAGAAGATTTCGACGATCTGCTTGTGTTCAGTGATGATTTACCCGCCGACGGAGACCTGCAACTTGAAGAGCCCGACCCTGAACTCGAAAATCTAGCCAGTAATAGCTCAAAGTCCCCAGAGCAAGTCATGACGCCCATAGAAAAAGAACCCGAAAATACTCCACGCCAAGTCTTTTTCACCAATTCTAGGAAGGCGTTGGATGTACAGAAGGCTTCGTACCAGGACGGCACACCGGTGTACGACCATAAGTTCATTGCCAACAGCGTGAAACTCACTGTCGATCCTTCCAAGTCGACCAAGATCCGAAGAACAGATGTCCCCACTGCCCATACTGCCAGCCAGATGAACATACCTGCTCCAATGATGCTTCCTGGTGCAAACATAGGAAAGCGTCCGTTGGGCATGCCCCCTTCACAAAGAGTACCATCAAAGAGACTCCATAGAAGCTTAGGGGACCCGTCCGGCAAGGAGAACTTGTCTTGAGAGGACATCCAGCATATTTTGCTATCGTGTATCTTCTGTATGTCGTTTCAATGTAAACATTGGCCGCCGAAAGAACACCGGATATAGACACAATGTGCCTTCACAGTTAGATGTAATCTTACCACATTGAGGATAAAAGGGTCACAGAAATGCACAATGGACGAGGAAACAAGCCCAGAGAAACCGCCTGTTTCTACTACAAGAATTGTACTTCACCAAGAATTCTATTTTGGATTTGCAAGATGGATCTTGGGGTGCGGCTTCCTCAAACCACGCTTCGCAGCTTTATCCCATCCAACGTTGCACATCACCAAATTCCAGCAAAAATCGCATATGAAAAGAGATCAACAGAATCGCTTTACTCACTTATCAACGTTGTGGACTCGACTCCGAACACGTCTTTAGCGCAGATTGTGGCGCTTGCCTATCTTCCTATCGGCACAGGAGTGCAGATAGTGGGTGGCATCACTATAGTGCAAGTGAGGCATCACCATCAGCATCAGGGACTCAGTCCTGATCAGACTATATATTTTTCATTTATCATCTACAATTTCTTTTATTTGACTTCCATTAACTCTCGAGATCCTACTAATCACCAATTGACGACACGATCCACAAAATGACACGCAACTTGTCGTCCATTCAACCGCTTCTCTCGATCGCCGGCCCATATAATGAAGTTGTAGACGATTACAGTTCCAATGTGGCCATGGATTCTCTAAAAGAGGCACGTATACTTTTGATAGGCGCCGGTGGCCTAGGCTGTGAGATTATAAAGAATTTGGCTCTCACAGGGCTCACAAATATTCACGTTGTAGATATGGATACCGTTGATGTCACAAACCTCAATCGACAGTTCCTCTTTAGACCAAAAGATATCGGGAAACCAAAAGCCGTGGTGGCCGCCGAGGCTATCAGAAATAAAATAAGCGACCCAGGTCTTCGAATCACGCCGCATTTCTGCAAGATTCAGGACTTGCCGCCGGACTTTTACCGCCAGTTTTCCGTCGTTGTTTGTGGCTTGGATGACATCGAAGCGAGGCGATGGATCAACGCGCTTTTGGTTGGATTTGTGGACCAAGAGCTCAATGGACTTATTCCCATGGTGGACGGTGGCACCGAGGGTTTCAGGGGCCAAACAAGGGTCATTTTGCCTACGTTGACCTCGTGCTACGAGTGTACTCTAGATTTGTTATCTGCAAAAGTCACCTATCCCGTTTGTACCATTGCCAACACTCCCAGACTCCCGGAGCATTGTATAGAATGGGCCAGCCAGCTTGAATGGCCGCGGCGGTTTCCCGGCCGCAAGTTTGACGCAGATATACCGCAAGATGTGGATGATATGTACTCTATCTCGCTAGAAAGGGCGGCCGATTTTGGCATTGAGAACGTTACCCGGAGCCTCACCTTAGGAGTGGTGAAAAACATCATTCCTGCTATTGCTTCGACCAACGCCATCATTGCAGCATCGTGTTCAAACGAAGTGTTTAAACTCGTGACCAGCTGCAACCCTATCTTGGATAACTACATGATGTACTCGGGCGATGATTCCATTTTCACATACACCTATGCGCATTCTAAGAAGCCAAATTGCCCCGTGTGTGGAACAGAGGTCAAGCGTATAAAGGCCATGAAATGGTGGACGGTGCACCACCTCATTGATGTACTTTTAACAGGACAGGAATTCTTGTTGAAGGACCCTTCTATTGCCACAAAAACTAAGAACATATACATGTCACTGCCTTCACAATTGAAGGAACAAACCATGGCTAATTTGGGTAAGAAATTGTCTGGCTTGGTTGCAGTTGGAGAAGAGATTGTGGTGAGTGACCTTAGACTACCAATATCTATGCGGATAGTGATTGAGTCCTACGTTGGAGAAGAAGAAGAGCCCAAAGATGTCAGCTCATTGCTTGGGTCGAGAGAATGAGTGTCGAGACGGGTAATTTCATGAAAGCGATCGTACGAAAAGATGATGCCCACCGGTATTGATCGTGACTGGTATTTTCCATCGGTTTTCACATCACCGGTATTGTTACCGGCTGGTAGAAAAGGCGAAATTGCACGCTTAAGGGAATTTCAGTTTTGCCAACAGCCGCTTTGCCGCCAAATGTCTTCGTTTTTGATGGGAGTACACCAATAACGACTCAATATTGTTAAAGACAAGGTGTGCCAAATCCCTTACTTGCACCAAACGCAATTTAGCTCGGATACGGCGAAATAGCCTACTCCAAGTCCATATCGTTTGGTTTAGTGTCTCAAAGCTCTGAGCGAGTCTTACCACCTGAAACAATTCCTTCACCCAGATCGAGACCCGCCTTTCTGTCCAAAATCACCATTTTCATCCCCCCCCCCCTTGAAAGAAAAATTGGCGGCGCAGCTTGAGTAGTCGACACAAAAAAGAATTCTATGCGTAAGATGATCTGGTCCCATACATTGTCCTAGTTCTGGCGAAAATTCGAGCAGTCGAGTCAGATATATGTATGAATACTACATGCAAAGGAAACAGGGCGATATTGGCTCCTCATATATGCAATCTTCGTGTGCTTCAAGATTGCAACAGAACTGTTCAGGATTTGGTCCCATTCTCGCTTCAGCATTTGCGATATATATCCATAAGAGTGGCCTTCGTTATGGGTCTTCTTGTTCAAGAGTTGAAGTAAAGTAAGGTCATACAGCTCTAAGAAAAGGCAGAGCAACCCGGAATCACAATACGAGTGTTTACAAAGTTTGGGTCATCCAAATGTCACATTAAAGTTTATTTGGACTTATGAAAAATTATGGTCCACACTGACAACCAACAGTATGCGTACAAAATCGTTGCTTAGATCGAAAGGAGCGAAAAATACGGAGACAACCATCTCTAAAATTGTTTCATTTCATTCAACACCAACTCGTTGAATTTCGCGATATTATCGAGGTACACATGATGACCGGCGTCTTCAATGACACAATTGGTACTCTTGGATGGGTCTTTGGCCGCACTGTTGACTAACTCAGAGCAGATCTCGCCTCCCTTCTTATCCATCCAATCCTCCTTACCATAACACCAAAGAAGCCGACACTTAAGGTTGCTGATACCTCTTTCTGCAAGTGGATGTCTGGCATCAGCACCTGGGGCTAAAAGAAAGTTTAGCATGTACTCGCCCGAGCCGGGGCTCTGGAAGATGCCATATGCGTACTTATGAAGCAACAGGGATTCTTTCGGCGAGAGTTGAGCGAATCTCCGAAACGACCACATGCTGACGAGCTTAGAGCCCAAAGGCCCCGCCTTGCGCACTAAAGTGAAGGGCGAAATGTTGCGTTCCCACAATCTAGCAAAGTACAGCGGCACAAATACCTTTCTGCGGTGTTTTATCACGGCACCAGGCGATATCATGAGAAGTTTGGAGCAGAATTCGGGGTTCTTTTTGATGCCATAGGTTGCCATCAAGTACGCACCCATAGAGTGGGCCAATACTAGGGTTTTCTCCGGGGTTTCGTGCAAGCCGCGGAGACTGAGCCATTCTTCAAACGAGTCATGGAAAAAACTTTCTACTTCGTCCAAGGACCGTGCAGTGAATTTGGGCCTGGAGGAACACCCGTATCCTAGTAAATCTATAGCATGCACTACCCAGTTGTCTTGGGACAGAATTTCGCTGAAGTTCTTGAGATAAAAACCAAGACCTGCCCCGTATCCATGAATCATGATGAGGTGGTTCATGTTGCGATACTCTTTATTATTGGGCGAGACTTTTTTGCCGGCAAAAGCTTTTGGGTAGATGACAAACTCGTTGATGGTGTTGCCCGACAGAAGGGTTGTCTGTACGACCTCGCCACGTCTTCCTGACGAGTCAGGCTGGGGGTAAAACGGGAGGGTCAGCAACAAATCGTGCTGGAACTTAAGAGGCGTTTTGCGGAACGCATAATCCTCAAGCAGTTCCTTGAGCGAGAGAGGGAACAGCGAGGATAAGAGCTTCTTTAGAGGAACCGAGGTGGGGTGGCTGGGTCGCTTATACTGGAGTCTAGCTATTGTTTTTCCACCAGAGCTGGAGCCAGAGCTGGAGCCAGAGTTTAGGGCTGCGAGGTCGGCATTTTGCAGGTGGTTCTGAAGAGTGGAATTCCACCTACAACCGAAATTGGTGCGAGTATTCCAAGCGTGGGAAAGGCGAAATCGGACCGCAGCGCTCATGGTTTCAAACAGGTCATCCGAGCTTAGAATCCGAGGTTGTACAGAAGCACAAACTGAAGCGGGTGTTCTGTTTGATGTGTTTTGGTGCAAGAGAGCCAATCGAAGGTGATAGCGAAGTTGCGCCCGGTTGTGCATGCACCGATGGAAATTATTGACTTCAACAATTATCAAGAATCCTGTGTGCAGAAGCCCCAAAGTGCAGAAGCCAGGAACACAGGAATCCAGACACCAAAAAAAAGAGTGGCTACATAAGTGTTGTGAACAGACGAACTTGGTATGTGACTGGGGATTTTCCGTGTCTGGGCCATTTTTCTAGGGTTGGACCTCGTTGACGGTTGATTGGGTGGCTATTATTCGCACTCGCACCAAGCACGAAGGAAGACGAGGAGGGACCCCAATTAGTTACCATAAAAAGTTGGAACTTCTTTCTCTAGGGTTCTTGATTATGATGCTTATTAATTTGGGGCATTGATTCATTTGGGGCATTGACTCATTTGTCTGAAACTGTGCTCAGCATCTTTGAAACAAACAAACAAAAAGTTCACATGGTGTATGTGTGGGGTTGATTCTGGCTAATGCGGACCCGAAGAAGCTCCCAGGTACTGTATTCCATGAGGACAGCTACTTAAAACAAGTCCAAATTCCAAGACTGGTTGGTTGGTTCCAAATGTCATTGAAGAGTTCCAGTTAAAAGCTAATGTTCTCGCTTATCATTTCAAGACACACCGACACACACGGTTACTCAGTTGTGGAAGAATATGTTTTCTGTTGTAAAGGAGTACCCCGTGACGAAGATATCCAACCCACACTTTTCCCAACCCTATTGTTTTGTTTTTTGAATAATCTACTGCATACATTCGTCCTAAACCCGGCGTTTCGGAATATCAAAACAAGCCAAAAATGCCTTTTATGCTCCATATCCTTTTCAAGCGCCTTTTCCGACAGATCGAATGATAGTGACTCCTCTTCGCCCCTTGGATTCTGGAACTACCTATTCGGCTGGCAATACCGTTGCCACTTAAAGTTGCTTAATATTAAACATTACTTGTGCAATGGGCCAATTTTGAGCTGATATCTGAGTCAGCATTCAGCAAATGCCTAACAATTTCATGTAGGCATAGTCAGTATGAATTGGCGTTTTGTAAGTTGCAGGTTCAATTGATGTGAAGCAAAATTACTTATGAAACCAGGCTCGAAGTATTGTGAAGTATCGAACACATCATACAGAAGTACGTTGGTATAATGTATATGATTAAAAAAGCCCGTCAAATGGCTTTCATACGACACGACCGTCGAATCCAAGTATCTTGCACAAGAACATATGTCTCGACCCCGTGATCTTGGCTCCAAATCCCACATTTCCTTGCTTCAAGATTCTTGATACAATGCATATAGACAACCTTTATGCTGGAAGCGAAAACACCAGGGGCCTCATGGTGAGTACATTATCTCCAAATGAAAATTTGTCCAGTCAACTGGCAGTTTTGTCAAGAATTTTTCAAGAATTTGTCTTTTTTTGATTCTTTTGGCCTAACTGGTTGGACTTAGTTCTTTTGCCGATAACAATTAACCACCTAATTATAAAGGTACAACTGGAGTAGTGTCCTAAGAACCTAACCGAACATGGCAATGTTTTCAGTGGCATCACTACACTATTAATGGTTGACTGAATCAGCGAAGATTACTGGGGTCTGAATGTTTTCATGGGTAATATCGTTGTGCTTCTAAATGTTTACGATTCATATCCATAATTGTTTGGTTCATAATCAAAGTTTTTGCCCTTTATAAGGTCCAGAGCATTGTTGGGAAAAAGGCACCTTTCGAACAAAAACAAGCGAGAGAAGAAAAAGGGAACAGAAAAGTAATTCGAGCAAAAAAAAAGAAAAATTGAGTCAAAAAAAATTCGAGTGAAAGAAAACTAGGTGAAACAAAAATTCGAGAGTGAAAGCATATAAACTAGCACGATAAAATATCCCACAACACCTTATCCACGTGCAACTTCCCGAAAGGACACCTACCTCCTTCAACAGCATACATACTGACATTTCTTGCTGTTTAGTCAGAAAAAAGCCTAGACCCCAAGAGAAGCAGTCTGAATTCATCTGGCATGCAGGCAAACCTGAGTAATCCAAATCGATTCAGAATAGCCCTATATACAAATGCCTTCTTGGCTGATGTTCATTCAAAAGAAAAGGCCTTGAAAACAGGACTTGGTCCGAGTTCGGGATAAGGAAAAAAAAAAAAAAATAGAATAGTTTAAACAAGATTACAAACAAACAATCACTCAAGCGGACCTACATCAGCAGTAAATAAGTTGGGTCTGAAAAAAAGCGGGTCGGGTGTACGAACAATAAGAAGGCCATACGTTGTTGTCGAAAACCACCCAAACAAGGAACCCCTTAGTGCATGCTCGTCCAAGTAGCCAATAGAGTGTTCCCATTCCCGGAAAAGAAAAGACGCAAATTAGGAAAGAAACACGACAGAGTGAAAACAAACAAGGGACAACTCCCAAAACATGCACGATGAATAGATTCAAAGGCTTTGGTGAGGGCTAAGATTGACCGGCCAAAGGCGTTTTCAAAGCCAGAACCACGGCGTTTGAACCCTCAAGACAAGATTGAATGATGGTGTTAAAAATAACCGGCAACCCGAGGATTATGTTGGCTCCATACAAGATTTTTTACCAAAAAGATGTGCCCCCACGTTACCCATATGCGACTTCCCGACAGATGCATGAAGCTACAGGAGGTGCGGCGAAAAAAGAACAAGCAAGAAAAAAGGAAAAACCAAGAAAAAGCCCGCAACTAGGCAGTTGAATTCTGCTACGAGTTTTCAGAAACACTGCAAATACACCCTCCCTTTCTCCGAATGGGACTCAATAGCATATAGCTAACCGAAAAGTCCGGGAAAAAACCTGGTATGCTTCACTTACGAGAAACCTTAAAATCCAGGGATTCGCGCACGTCGCTATTCTCGGGGAACATCTAACATGCGAGCTGCACGGTGTGCACCCAACGGCTATCTGAAAAATCACACCAGTGAACCAGTAAATCCGCGAAACTCAATCAACCACCTGACAGGGCATCGGAGGTTCTAGGCCTATTTGATTGATGATGGAGTCGCTACCGCAATGGTGGTAGTGGTCGTTTTGGAAGTACTGACCGTTCTGGCAGTACTGGCCGTATTGACACTGGTGCCTGTATTGACTAGTGCCTGTATTGACTAGTGCCTGTATTGGTATGCTGTAGATAGGGGCCCGAAGTGACCATCAAAAAAATCCACCTCACCCCTACCCTATTACGAGTTCAGAAGTACATTCCAACAAAATTTTGCGGGATTTAAGCGGCTCTCAGGTATTGCGTCCCCTCCCAACGCTCGTGACCTATTATTGATGCTTCTGATTATACAAAGGCTTAAATGCAATCTCCGAGCATCTCCTGTACTTAGGTCACATCGTAGGCTGCGATTGGCCCAAGCCCCCATCCATACCTACATAAGTGTGCATGTCAATGCATGGGTCTATGCAGATATGTGCTACGATTGGCTGTAGGTACCGAGGGTCGGGCAATTTTGGGCAGTTTGGGTGATGCAGAGATTTCACCGTCACCGTCTGGGCTGCCAGTATTTAAGCAGGGCAACGAGCAATTTTAATTCCGCTTTCTCTCTTTTTCTCTTCAGCCTGTTCTTTACATTCCATAGGGGGGATTTTTGTTTTTATTTATAGAACAAGTTGCAGGATATAAGAAAATATGAGAGCCTTCTCAGTACTTTTCTTCTCGTTGCTTGCAAGCTTTGTTGCTGCCGAGACTCACACGTGGTACTACAAAGCGGAGTGGGTCAATGCTAATCCAGACGGTAACTTCCCACGTCCAGTCATTGGATTCAACAACTCGTGGCCTTTGCCTACTTTGAGAGTCAAGAAGGGTGACAGAGTCAACTTCTACTTGACCAATGGTTTCACCGACAGAAATACCACCTTGCATTTCCACGGTATGTTCCAGAACGGAACCTCGCAAATGGACGGCCCCGAAATGGTGACCCAGTGTCCTATTGCTCCAGGAGACACGATGTTGTACAACTTCACCGTTGCTGACCAGGTTGGTACTTTCTGGTACCATTCGCATACGGCCGGCCAATACGGTGACGGTATGAGAGGTGTTTTCATTATTGAGGAGCAAGACAAGTCGGACTACCCATTCGAATTCGATGAGGAGGCGGTTCTCCCTATCGGAGAATGGTATCACCTGAACGCTGACACTTTGATTCCTAAGTTTTTGAATTTGTACAACCCCACCGGAGCCGAGCCTATCCCACAAAATCTTTTGTTTAACGACACCAGAAACAACTCGTGGGTGGTTCAACCCGATACCACCTACTTGTTGAGAATTGCCAATGTGGGTGGGTTCGTGTCGCAGTACTTGTACATGGAGGACCACGAGTTCACTGTTGTTGCTGTTGATGGTATTTACGTGCAACCAAACACCACTAGCATGATCTACATCACCACTGCGCAGCGTTACGATGTGTTGGTGACCACCAAGAAGAGCCCCACCAAGAATTACGCCTTCATGAGTAAGTTTGACGATACCATGTTGGATATCATTCCTAAAGACTTGCTTTTGAACTCTACCAACTACATCATCTACGACCAGTCGTTGCCTAAGCCTGCTCAATACACCGTCAACTCCATCGACGAATACTTGGATGACTTTTACTTGGTGCCAGTCAGCGGAGAGGAGCTTTTGGACGAGGCTGACCATGTGGTGACTCTTGACGTGATGATGAACAACTTGGCCAACGGTGTCAACTACGCGTTCTTCAACAACGTGTCTTACACTGCGCCAAAGGTTCCTATTCTTGCTACTGCGTTGACCACCGGCGAGTTTGCTGCCAACTCCTACATCTACGGTAACACTCATTCGATCATTTTAGGTAAGAACGAGGTGGTGGATATTGTTGTGAACAACATGGATGTTGGTAAGCATCCTTTCCATTTGCATGGTCACGCTTTCCAGCTCATCGAGAGAGGCCCTGCCGTTGATGACGCGGATCCTCCATTGACCTTTGACCCAAAGAACCACACTGCTTACCCAGAGCACCCCATGGTGAGAGATGTCGTGTACGTGAACCCACAATCCTACATGGTGTTGAGATTCAAGGCCGACAACCCAGGTGTGTGGTTTTTCCACTGTCACATCGAGTGGCATTTGGACCAAGGTTTGGCTGTGACCTTCATTGAGGCTCCCGCCGAGCTCCAACAAAAGGAACAGTTGACGGACAACTGGAAGTCTGTGTGCAAGAACAGCAACGTGTCGTTTGCCGGAAATGCTGCTGGAAACACGGTCAACTTCTTTGATTTGACTGGTGCTAACGTACAACAAAAGGATTTGCCTGCTGGTTTCACTGCCAGAGGTATTGTTGCCTTGGTGTTTTCGTGTTTTGCCGGTTTCCTTGGTATCTGCTCCATTGCCTTCTATGGTATGACGGAGAGCAACATCGACATTGACGAACAGGTGATGAGAGACTTGGACGTCGAGCTCGACGACGAGGAAGAGGCCGAACTTGAAGTTGAGGCTGCCTCGTTGGAAAACTCTCAAAAGAACTCTCAAAAGAATGCTTCTTCCTAAGTTTTAGGGCCGGCATGTGCTTAGTGTGCTGTGATGTGCAATGAAAGAAGAGTTGAGGCATGAAGGTTATTCAGAAAAGGCCAATTATTATTAAGTGTGTGTGTTTGTGAACGTGCCCAATCTGAAGCCTTTGTGTGATATGAGATCTCAACATTCTTTGATTGCAGGTGATGGTGCCTGAGAGTTTTTCTCCTATTTTTTGTTAAGAACGGCTCGACCACTACTTTTTTTTATAGTTTATATCCCCCACCCTTTTTTATAGTTAAGATTTTTCAACCCTTGAGTTTGATGTTTGTAGATTCAACCACGCTATGAAATACGTTTATAAGTGCTTTGTTGGTTCGTACCACACAGTAGTTATTTCAGAATATAATTCAGAATCCCTCCAGCACGTGGCATACTTCAAGTATGGGACAAAGTGGCCCAAAAGATCTTGGTGCTCTGTAATCTTTTAGACAACCATGGCCCATGATGTTGGTAATATGTTTTTACTAAACATGGTATGAGCACGACTTCTATCACCTTTTCATTATGGTCGGAGACATGGAGTACACCTTCCCATGTATGATAAATTGGTGTTTAAATTCACAAAACCAATAGTGAATTTTTCTATATTGAACGGATCATCGTAGTAATGCCAAGTATTTTTCGAGAAATTCATAATTGCTACTCGAATTCCTCTAGTCGAGTGTAAGAGCAAACCGACAATTATTTCGTGCAAGTTTTTGTTTAATACAAGGAACTTCCTCGGAGTACACGACACCAAGATCTTCTTTTAACCACGAGGCAGAAATCGTCGAAATTAGGTGAAACCTGAATGCCTGCCTTTAACGCGGATATATCAACGAAAGCAAATGGTAGATTTTTCGTCAAGATTAACTCCAACAACAACCTCTTAAAGCGCTTCTTGTCAAAGATTGCTTGTTTGAAAAGGAGTAATTGTGGCTTGCGTTTTTTCCCAGTGCCTCCAACATTAAACCAGCTATCAATTCATAGAATCGTTAACTCCTCATAATTCAATCTGTTCGAGGATAAAATTGTTCACGCGGTAAGCCAGAAACCTCGGCTAATTTGTACAACTGCAAACCCTTTTCGGTATATTGGTTGTTCAAAAGAGGTTTCGAAATTGACGCATGGGTTGGCCAATTCAACAAATTCGTTTGAGTGCAATCCTTACCACACATTTATACGTCTTTCTTGGTCCTCGGCTTACTACTCAAGCTTCCAAATAAATGAGTTGTAGCGAATATCAGACGGAGAACGCTTATCATCGGGGCAAAGAAACATCATCGGTGCTCAATAGTTGTTTCGAAATCCGAATTCGGGAAGTGAATGGTCAATCTAACCTTTGCCGACGGTGTATTCCCCTATTCTTTGATGTGCTCAAGTAGAAAGATGTGTTGGGTCAGATTCAACAATGAAGATACAAGCACAACCCCTCTATTCTTTCTCGAAGTTGATGAGAAGAAGAATTTCTAAGAGATAATGACTAGAGATTTAAAATTTTCACGCCTCGAGAGATGGGTCGTATGTCTACATTCCTTCAGCTACTGAAGGTGTCTATAATTACCGATATTATAATATTATAATATTATGTTTAAGGTTTTGGAAGGTAAATGAAAAGGAGTAATCCCCTTTCAAAGGATACACAGAGTAGAGGGGATGTCTTACTCTGATAACACTAGACGTGTACTATAATATACTATCTACTTCAGATGTAGACTTGTATCCTCAGGATGATGGCCTTGGTTCCTTCCACCATCCTTGTGAGTTTACCCATTTGTTATGCATGGGTATTGGACGGCGCAAAATGCATGGGTATTGGACGGCGCAAAAATCCGTCACGTATTTACAGTCACGTCACACTAGGACCCATGTGGCTGAAACTTACAGGCAACTTTATTTCCAGGCAAATCTTTGCTGCTTACTGAGTTTCATTTCTTTGCATAATCAAAGGCTGTAGTGTCGGTAATTCGGAATTCAAATGAATCTACACGCCCATGATAAAAGATTCACGATATCCTTCGGGTCTTGCACTTACGTCTCTTGAAGACGTGCGGAGATTAGCTGAAAAATCTGGCTTCCGTGGAACATATCCTTTGGAAGTCACCACCCCATCTTCTATATCCAAAGAGTCTGGGCGTAGTTAAAGTGTTCCGTAGGTGTAATTGCTAATAGTAGTTTCAAACAGATGGATGATAGTTTTAAATAAATAGATGCTCGTTTCAAGTATTTAGATGCTACGTTCAGCAAGAGAATGATAGATTGTGGTGAACGCGGGATGAAGGAACAAAATTTCAGCTTCCTTTAATTGTCTGTCGCTAGATATATACTGGCGTTTCAAACCTTCACAATATATCACACACGGACACCACATTATATCACATACGGACACCACATTACACCACGAGTATAGGCCAGCTCTAGTGTTCAACCAGAGTATTGTTTTCCAATATATATCATCCAATTACTATGGGTATCTAAAGTATGTTCCACAACCTTCCCAATCCCGAATAAAATCTACTACTATACTTGAAGCATTGGTATATTTTCGTATGACTTTCGATTCATTTTTGTTATGAGAAAAGCGCCCCTCTAATGATACCCCCGTCTTAGCCAGATGCCTACCACACGACACTAAAGCGGGACAAATATTTAAAACCTGGTTTGAAAAACAGTCAAATGCTGCCAGGGGAACATGGCCATTGTAATGGTAGCATTGGTGATTTGAACAAGACATCTTTCGTGGGTGTTTCCCGCAGCACTGTCATGCTATATTATTTTAAGAGAAGTGTGATTTTATCATAATTGTGAATTTATCATAAGTGTGAATGAACAAGTTGCCTGCCAAAACCCGTGGAAGTTTATTAGATAAAAACACAACCCCGCAGCCTCTCCGTAATTAGCCTAGCTAGGCAGATCCAGTACCGGGGTTTGCAATTTGCCGAGGGTAATGACAATCTATCGAGCTACATCTGACGAGTTTATGATAAACTTTTCTTAAACATGGAAATTTTTGGTTACAGGATCAAATAATTCAAGGCTTGAACATCCGTGAAGCCAATTTCCAATTGCTTTATGGTGTACTGTTTACTTGAACTGGGTGTCAGGGTTCCTAAGAAGTAGACAAGGTTAAAGTCCTATTCTGGGATTCCATTCTTTCTTCTTCTAGGATATCGAGATGCTCATCTCAGTGCAATTTCATATGATGATACCGTTTCAATAGTAGGCACAAGATTGTCCTCCACAGTAAGAGGATAATATATTTCCTATAGAATGATGTCATGGTTTCCAAGGCTAATTGGAACAATTTGCACATCCAATACTATTGAATCATCAGCGTCACCTACTGACTAGAAAGTGATCATCAACTAAGTCCTACTACGTTTCTTCAACCTCAAAATTCATAACCTTTTCCTTGCCTTTTACAAAGTGTGCCACGTCCAGTCTCTCCAATTCACGGGTTGCAATATCAACCAACAAGAAATTACAGTAATATGGATTTTTCTAGTTTCTGGCTATTCGGGGTTATTTTCCCATACTTCAGAGTCTTAACTATGGCAAGAAAAAATTTGTTTGTGCGACTGTCCGGCAAAAACGGGGTCCGTCTTCTAGCGTGTCCGGCTTACCGGGGTAATACTGTATTCTGCCACCCTCCACGCCCACCCGCGCACCTCATCTCGGCTGTCCGGCATGCTCGTCTTCTCATCCAAATCCACCAAAATCTCATGCAATCTCTTCACTAACAAAGAGTGAAAGGACCCCACCACAAAAAAGCGAAAAGGCGTGGCGGAACTGTGTTTGAAAACCCGTATAACTGGAAACTTGAGAACGACACCTAGACTGGCCAAAGAGAAAGTGGCTACCGTATAACTGGCTAAAACTTGAGCACCCAAAACCACCGGAAACCACCCAAAACCACCGAAAACCACCCAAAACCACCCAAAACCAAAACCAAAACCACCCAAAACCAAAACCAAAACCGCCCAAAACCAAAACCAAAACCACCCAGAAATGGTCAGACAACTCAAACATCACGAGCAGAAATTGCTCAAGAAGGTCGACTTCCTCAACTGGAAGCAGGACCAAGGCCACAGAGACACCCAGGTCATGTCCACATACCATATCCAAAACAGAGAGGATTACCACAAGTACAACAAAATCTGCGGAGATATCCGGAAACTCGCACACAAGCTCTCGTTGCTACAACCCACCGATCCATACCGGATTAAACACGAGCAGCTTCTTTTGGAGAAACTATACAACATGGGGATTTTGGCAACCAAGTCCAAGATATCCGACTTGGAGAACAAGGTCTCCGTAAGTGCGTTCTGTAGAAGGCGAATCGGCGTGGTGATGTGCAGAATGAGAATGGCCCAGAACATTAAGGATGCAAACACTTTTGTGGAGCAGGGCCATGTCCGGGTTGGACCCAACGTCATCACCGACTCCGCCTACTTGGTCACGAGGAACTTGGAGGACTACTTGACCTGGGTAGACTCTTCCAAGATCAAGAGAAACGTTCTCAAATACAAGAACAAGATCGACGACTACGACCTTGCTTGAGGGTGAAAAGGGCATACATACGTCTTTATATGTGTATATTATAATCTTTGTTCAGACCGAACAATCTCTCAAATCCTTCTTCTCTAACATTCTCTTTCCTTCGATGGCAACGCTATTCCCTTGTTGTGCATTAGTATTGGGTCTGTGTACATGGCCCATCTTGTATACGTCTAGAAATTCGAGTTCATCATTCTTCTCACTGCACTCTTGCGGTTGCCTGGAATAAGGTCGTCTCCACTAGAAAGCCCGTCGTTATGGTAGCCAGCTTTAGGCGGAACCATGCCGCTAGGCAAAGACCCAGCAGGCTTGAATTTCCGCAGCGATTTGATTTCATTCACTGGGTTCAACATCACGACCGACGTTCTAGACAACTGCGAAGCCGAAGGCACGCTGCCGTTATTGTTGTTATTGTCACGGATCATCGGCGGAACTTCTCCTGAGTTGCCCAATCTGGGCGTGCCAGCTGTACTGAACGAAGATTGCGACATGTACGGCGTGCCGGCCTCGCCTTCGAACTGTGACTGCTGGTGTCTCATTGGAGGAGATGCAACCTTTAAGCTTGGTTGATAGTGCGTAAATGTCTCGATCGTCGAGTTCCTAATATCCGAGGCTGTTGGCAAAGACTTCAAGGGCTTGAAATCGTCAACTGATTGTTGCCGGTCTTGCGAAAACACTGGTTGGTTCGGAGGCGCTTGTGCATAGTGGTTCGGCCGTGGGCTCAGGCCATGGTCTTGGCGTCTTGGGCTCAGGCCTTGCTCTTGATTTCCACGCGGTGCCACGTTGAACTGCTTATATGGATGCATTGCTTTTCCCTCAGCAATATCCGCAGCAACACTGTCGTCATAGATAGACGACGTGGTGGTCTTCCTTTTATCGTAAGCGGTATCGCCTTTTAATTCCGAGTTGATCTTCAAATGATCAACGTCAAGCGTAGGTAAAGGTTGCGATCCGTCCGCCTGGAATGGGACGTTAGGTGCATCCTTTGCCTTTTGCGAGCCCACCGAGTTCGAGCGATCAAAGTAGACCTTATACACAGACTTCATCCGTGCCAACTCTTCAGCTTGTTCCTCGGTCATTTTCTTAGGCGAGGGAGCAGCCTCGATCTTCTCTTCCGGCGCTTCTGTTACCTCCTCCTCTTCATCACTAACGTTTTGCAACATGTCAAACTGGGACATTCTTGGTTCCTTGGGTAAAATGTTGTTCACTTTTGTTGGGGGCTCTATAGCAACACCAGAAAGCTTTGCATCCAATGGAATGTTTGCCTTCGTGGTAGTGGTCGCGTCAGTGGGTAAAGCATCCTCCCCGTGAACAGTTGTCTCCAAGACAGGGAGAGCTACTGGGGTAGCCTGTTCCTCTTTGTCTTCAAAAGGTGAAAGGAAGTTGATGCTCGGTCTTGATTGTGCATAAGAATCTTGGTACCCTTGAACAGGCTCCATGTGTTTTTCCACGATCTCGTCGTCAGAGTCATCAATAACACTCTCTAAGTCTGAATTGTGGTCCAAGTCGCTTTTTAGATGGGACGCAAGAGTGAAACTCTTTCCGGAACTAGGCAAAGCCGAGTTGATGGCCAACTCCAGCTCGTTCTCGTACTGCACACCGAAATGATCGCCATTAGCAGAAGATTTCGACGTGCCACCCTCCTCCGAGGAGTCTTTGGCGCTATAATAGAGGTCATTATTCAACAGTGTTGTGGATTTATTGGGCAACAGAGAGTACTCGTTACCCAAGCTACCGAAGCCACGAGCCCCTGAGGAATTGGTTCTCGTGTGACGGTGCTGTGGAGGAGCGTGAAGACTCAGGTAGTCCGATGATTTTCTTTGGTTATAGAGACGCAAGTCCGTCAGCGTCCGCACAAATTCATGCAAGGAAGCCTTGGATCCGATTTGGTTCTGATATGGCAACACAAATCCATCAAGGTGCAGATTGTCGTCGTTACCTACGGGCGAGGTAATCGTGCCCAAATCATTGACAGATTTGTCGTGGAATTGCATGAAAGGGTAGCCACCGTTTCCGTTGTGTACACTGGCGGATCTGCGGCGGTTATAGGGGTCCTCTTTGGAAAATGCCGGAAAATCAGGCAACGCGGTAGCGTCTCCGTTTTCATCAAAATCAGGATCACGTTCTTTCATCTCCCTCTTCTCTTTACGATAGCTTTTGAACATAAACACACCTAAAACACAGGCAATAAGAAAAACAGGGATTCCCACGCCCAAACTAATTTCAAGTGTGCTTGTTGGAGTTGGTTTCTGGCACCGGGGGTCGCCCGAGTTTTTTCCCGTGCACGAGAACGATGTTGTCGTCGAATCCAGCGACGATGTCGTCGAGTCTCTTTTATCTGTTAGGGAAGGCATCAAGGCAGGCATCTTTATCGGTTCAAGAACTAAAAAAGGCGGAGAGCAGATGTAATTTTGGTGTTTCTTTTGATGTTGCTATCTGATCCCTTTTGCTGACAAGCAGTACCCAAAGTATATGCTTTCGGTGGTGGTGTTTCAGGGAAATTTAAATAACAAAAGGATAAAGTATCCGGCGGTTAATGGACCGAGGTTTGTGGTGTTTGGAGAACACGCGAGGTGGTCGGTTTTGTGTCCTTTTGTTTGTTCTTTTGCCAAAGACGTCGGAATCAACCAAAAAAAGATAAGGAAAAAAAGGAAGAAAAGGCTGGAGAAAAACTGAGACGAAGTAACCAAGAAAAGATGAGACGGGATTCAGGAAGAACGGCGACTGGAACTCTAGTTCTGATAGCGAATGTTGTTTGTTAGAGTATTTCAAACCCCTTGGTCTTTATGTCTTCCTTGGTTCGTGGTCTTGTTGCGGACTAAGCAGGCGGACCTAAGCCAGATTTACGGGTCAGCTGGAGATGATTTCGATCTATAAACGACCTGGATGTGCAGCGTGGCTGACCTGCACGGACGCGGTTGGGGTGCGCACAATTCCACCTTTTCTTTTTTTTGCCTTCTCAATTTTTGGGGGTGGGTTTTGTTTGCGTGTCTTTGTATTTGTTTTGTTTGAGGTTGCGCGCGTTTAAATAGGGCGTCGGCCCGCCCCTATTTCCGTCTAGTATCGCCTTCAAAAATGTCGTACTTTTTTCTTTCTACAACGAAAGTAAAGAAGAGAATATTGTTTAATTCTAAAGAAGCAACCTTGAAACAGAGAAAAAAGAAAAAAAGCAACCATTCATTATCTGAGACATGCATGAACTTTTCCTTGCTGTTACAACTCTTATCTCTTTTCTTCTTCCTCGTATCTGGTTTTGGCTTTGACTTGCTGAGGCGTGTCGCGGACCGCATAATGCGCAGCAAGCAAGGCACGGGGCGGAGCAGGGCTTTTTGAGATGTAGTTACTTCCTAAACAAGAAAGGCCACTAATACTTCCAGCATAAACTTTCTTCAGCACAATCTCAAGGGTTTAGTGGATGTTGAATGAATGATTAATTGATACCGCTTGGCTCTATATGGACTAAAACACGGGATTTTGTTTCGGCTTTCCCATAACCACGCGTTGTTTTTTCTTGGCTTCCCCGGTTGGAATGTCCCAAATTTAACATTCCCGCAGATTCCCCTGTGTTTATCCAGGAAAAGGGAATGCCATGTGGTATGGCCGCGGTAATTTTGACAAGTAGTCTTGCTAATTTGAGTCAAGGATCTTCCAATTACCCCGGAATCGGAGAATAAAGAGTGTTTTTTTTGCATTAATTCCGGGAATGAGCAAACAAAAGTATCGAAAAGATTGCATTGTTCTAAAAAAAGAAACACTCGAATGATCCTTAGCCAATAATATAGTGTCTATACCTCGCACACAATAATTGTTGTGAATCTGCCCACATTTTGAGAGTGCTCCGTATATCTTGGTTACGCGGAAGGTTGCTCTGGCATTCTTCTATTAGTATTTGCATTTCTTCTTGTTTGAGTAATATTTTTGTTTTATCAAATTGAATGTCTAGTGGTTTATAACTTGTGTCCTTTAAGCTGATTCTGTGTTGGTGAAGTATTTGATGATACTCAAAGATGTTCAAAGATAGTCAAAGATAGTCAAAGAGATGTATATTCTGATATGTCTTCTTATGTGCATTTTTATGTGTATTCTCTGATTTTCTTTTTTTTTTGACCAGAAGTTCTGCCTAATGTTCCTTCATGCATGCAATAAAGATTGAAACACCCGAAATTCCCGAATTAGCCGAGAAATTCATCTTTCGCCATGCTCGAAAAAAGCGTGAGAAGGTGGTTATGAGTCGCAACCCGATTACTACGACTCTCCCTTGGAAATGACCACATGAATCAGAATTCTGTTCACGTGTAACGATGGGTTTAACACTGGAATGCTGTATTTCGAAGTCTTATTGTCCAAGAGCGAGCCGTGGTTGAATATTCACAATTGATGGTGACGGGGTTGTTGACTCCAAATAGTTATACTATTGAATCCACGAGGCAACTATCCAACAACACATACCATGCAAGCCTGGGTCAAGGTAGCTTTAAAGGGACATTTGATATTATCGCTTGCGGTTTTAAGAGCGAATGGCAAAATTGCTTACTGTTGTGTATTTGAAAAGCAAGCATATTGACGGGGGCCAAGTTCACTTCACGAGAGACGTCACGTGACTGTGGTTTCTTTCCCATGCCCGACTGGAACACAATTTTTGACGAAACGGTTCAGAAAGAAGATTTTTCGGGGTAAAAATCGAATCGCCTACTTTTTCAAAACGCCAAGGATTTTGTTAATATAAAGTACTTTTTGATCGAGTGTTTTTCCAAGGAAAATGCCAATTTGAATTCCCACCTGTGCAAATATGTGATGATATTTGTTGATAGCCGTTGGATATTTCCTCTTCTGTACTGGCATTCATACTAAACACGTAGAAAAGGCCACATGAAGATGATTGAGGATTTCAAAGTGGCATTTTTGACAGAATCGTTTCACTGAAGCTCAGTACACAACACACCAAACAATTCCATTACTTCTCTCTTTCGAGTTCTTCGGAATGAAGTTCTGAAGAAAGAGTCAGGAGTCAAAGAAGAAACATGGTACTATCCTCGATCAAGCAATAGTCTTAGTGACATAATATACTTATCTATTTGGGGTGTATGGGTTTGAATGATCCGAACCAATCTTTGAAAATCGTCTTGGTCGGGATGCCCTCAAAGGACTTGGGTGTTGGCTTTACCTGGTGTATGTGTATCCCATTAGGGGTCTCCCTTTCAACTGGCAGAAAAGTGTGGTCTTTCAAAAAATTCGAAAACATAGCTATTCGTATCCACTCATGGCTCTTCGTATCCACTGCCATCTCGGCAAGTCATTGGAGCAAGTGATACTCATTAATGTGACTATTCACAGCTACCACCGTATCGAAATGCTGATAGTATATCAACATCTATTAAAATAGGACCAACAAAGAAGATATCGTCATGGTTCTTCATGGTTCGTCATGATTCTTCGTTTAAGATGCCCTGTGCAGATGAGTGCCAGCAAGTGGCAGAAATCCCCCAGAAATCCACCCGGAACTCCCCGGATAAGGGAGACCTTTGGCACGTATCTCCACAGAAAAGGTGGATCATACAAACTCTTTACGCAACACGCTCAAGAGGGATTCCTCGTTCAAGACACACATGGCGGCCCACACCTCGCAGCCCAAAGACAACTCTAAGGTTATAGCTGCGGAAAATAGTTTGGTGGAGTGGGCTTTTTTGTTGATGCGGAATACCTCCAAATTCGAAGTTGCTGCAAAACATAAACCACACAAGTGCCTAGGCCCTAACAGGAGACCTTCCCGGGTGTACATCGCCAGAAACTCATGGGGTGAAATTGTATTGCTACCCTCAGTATAACGATATCAACAGCGGTGGTGCTGATTGCTTTATACCTGGTAACTAGGGAAGTTAAAGCATCCCCAAGATTTGTTTTTTTTTTTTCTTGTTTTTTTTTCTTGGTTTTGTTTTTGCTTTTGTTTTTGTTTTTGTTTTTGTTTTTGTTTTTGTTTTTGTTTTTGTGAGAGCCCCAAAACTGAAATTTATCACTTTAGCATTGAAAACCAAAAGTTTCCTTGTGAAAACCGATCCATTTCGTGAGAGAACTAACACATTCTCGAACAAACCTAACCAACATAGTGTGATGATATCAGACAATCCTGGAAGTACTTGGGGCTAGATATGTTCCAAGGTCTTGAACGAACTTCCAACTATAGTATGTCCAAGGATTTTGGGGCTAAACATATTTACTTTTCCTTTTGATTTAATGGTTTAGCCTTTTGTTGTTTAGCCTTTTGTTGTTTAGCCTTTTGTTGTTTAGCCTTTCCGACTTTTTGATTATGGCTTCAAGTCGAGTACGGAACTCGTCGGGATATCACAACTTTCAAGCACAGGTCTGGACTATCAAGGGATAAGCCAAAGGATATTGAGAGAACTGTCACCCATTACACCGGTGCTTTTCCAAGTATCTATATATTGCGGCTCGGTCAAATCCCGTGCCGGTGTTCGTTTAGGTCAGTGCAAAAATACCGTTCAACTTCGGGAGTTTTTGTTGGTAGTTTAGAAGCCAGTTTTACTCTAGTCTTACTTTGGAGAAGAAAAAGCAGTTCAAGTGTTCTAGGCCATGTCTTTGTGTTTTTCTTTAGAGCCAATGAAACGCACATTGAAAACCCAATTAGCGGTAATTCCTTTGCCGACTTTGTCTGCAATCGGTTCTTGTATTACGGAGCATGTACCACCAAACATCATGATGTCTTGCTAAATTTAATACAGCAAAACTTCGACTTGATCCGTTGAGCGACCCTTCGCCTACTCTGTCGTAACGTTGTATTTGTCGTAGTCAAGGCATGTTTCGAAGATTCAAAGCATTCACCAGATGCCAGTCATGCATAAGTTTCTGATAACTCCTGTGTAACACCCAAAAATTGGGACTATTGTAATAAGGTTTACAGTCCATCCCAGTTGTCACCATAGAAACATTCGGTTGAACCACCCCCATGCCACAATATACTCGCGGGTACTTCACAGATTCAAATGATCAGGAACAAGAAATCTATTTGGTCCCAAGAGGGCACTTTTGCTCGGATTTGAGTTACAGTGCGCTTATGGTGCCTTAAGATGCTCCACCATCAACTCCGCCACCTCTGCTCCATTCGTTGTAGTTACAACTAACGTCGGAGTACTTTCATCGCACTGTTAATCAACAGAAACATAAAACTAGACGCCTTTTGAGCGCAACCTCCAGCTTTTGTATATAGGGAAAGCCTCGTGCAGTAGTTGGTGTTAGAAACTAATTCAACGTAACCGTGTGGAACTATCCCTGCGTCTAAACCTCCCAACGAAGGGGCTGCTAAGCCCGACAAAAACGCAATCAGAACTTTGATCTCCTCTTCCAAACTTTTCACAATCAGCACGCCGAGATTGAATGGCAGAAGAATCACCCCGATGGACAGAATGTGGTTCAAGAAAAACATGATTTCGTGAAACGACAAGACCCAAACTACAGGCCACATGAGAAGTGCGTCCTGAGAGTAAACTTTTGGGGGTGTAGATTGTTGTGGTGGTGGACATTTTAGTGGGGGTACTGGAGATTGGAGAACTGTGTTTGAGTGTGCGCAAGCTTCTGGATCATTGCCACTGTTGATCGTAGTTCCCAAGGAAAACGATCCTGACATAAAAGTTGTCGATAAATTCAACTTCCTTGTTTCATGCGGACAAACATAATGAAACTCGATGTTGGGAAAAGCTTGTCCCGCAATAGATTTAGTACCGTGTGATCCGAAGATTTAGGTTTGTTGAGTAATAGCCACCTGAAAGTCCCATTATAAAGGGGTGCCCAAAACACCTTAAAATATCAAGGGTTTGGAGAGACATAGGGGGTCGTCCTGATACAGAGGGAGAATATAAAAGTGATTGCTATATTCATGCCAACAATAATCCCAACATAAGGACAGCATAAGGACAGCATAAGGACAGCATAATACCATCATAATACCAGCATAATACCAGCATAATACCAGCATAATACCATCATAAGGACAGCATAATACGCAGATTGGCTACATAAAGGGTCGTTGAAGTAACGCAAGCAATATCAATGATAAGGAGCTTACAAGTATTGAGAACCAAGAAGTGCTAAATCAAGCTTTGGCTGGGAGTCTTTGGCTGGGAGTCTTTGGCTGGGAGTCTTTGGCTGGGAGTCTTTGGCTGGGAGTCTTTGGCTGGGAATCTTTGGCTGGGAGTCTTTGGCTGGGAGTCTTTGGCTGGGAGTCTTTGGTTGATGTTACTCCTGAGGCAAGTTAATAAAGAACTTAAAATAATCTGGTCCAAGGGCATTACGTGATCTACGCCATAGGCACGCAAAAATAACCACCATTAAACACTCTCCAAGGACCGTATACACATTCAAGCGTCTCTGTCTAAAGCGGCTCGAAATCTGTTTTCTTGTGTATTCCCAGACACTCGAGACATGTACATGTCGTCCCTTGACACCGCACAGACATTGATTTCCTGCAGTTGATACACTAAAATTATGATTCCTATTAATTTCTATAAATACATACCGCTCAATTACCACACTTGCATGGTGTCGTAGAAGTCCACCCTCTTTCCGTCAGCCAAGTTGCCAATAACAACTTGTCTAGACCTGTCCACAAACTCATCGTGGCCACAAGCAACAAAGGCAGTGGCACCGTTGGACTCAGCAATGTCTTCCTTGACAATAGCCTCAAGGTCAGGTCTGCCAGATCTGAACTCAACGAAATGTAACTTGGACATCACACGAGCAGCATTTTCATTGTTAATTTCCTTCTCAACCTCACCGTCAGAGCCCTTCTCGGACTCCTTCTCGGCGCTGGTCGAGTCGGACACATCTTCGTGGCCCTTGAACTTTTCAATGAAGGATTCGTCAAGAGGAGTGTTGAATTGTGTCACGTAGACAATAGGCTGCACGGAGGTTCCTTCCAAAGCCCTCAACTCCTCGTAGAACCATTCGATGGACTTCCAGTGACGCGTGACCCAGTAGAGCTTCAACTTTTGCCCGGTACCCTTCTTGGCGAGGTGGAGCGCACTGGCAAAAGGTCCAGGAACACCGTTTCCTCCCGTGAGGTAAGACACAGATTCGTAATGTTGCAAGGCAATTCTGGGTCCGTAAGGGCCCTCAACAGAACACTTGATGGAAGCTCTTTGGTCGGGTTGCTTGCTCAAGTACTGGTAAAGAGAGTTGGACATACCACCCTTGACCTTGATATAGAAAGAAATAACGTTCTTCTCAACAACAGAGTCCACCACAGTGAATGGGTGAGATTGCCAGAAGCACGAGGCTCTGAAGAAGTAGATGTACGAGAAACACAATGGGTAAGGTTTCCACCAAGAAGGCCTGGGGACCTTGACCCTCAAGGTTTCTCCCGCAATCAATTGCACATCGGCGGTTCTCACACCAAACCATGCCATTCTCACGAGTCTCATGAGCTTATCAAAGCCCCACACAGCGGTTGCCGCGTAGAAAGGCTGGTGCATGTTTGCATCTTGACAGTGGATCCAACATCCGGCAACAAACACCGCACCCAACACGTTGTGGGCCAACACAAACATCTCGTAGTTGTTCTTTCTGATGAAAGACATGGCATGGAAGCACATGATGGCAGAAGCCACAAGCGCGACGTAACCCCATTGCACGAAAGCCTCGTCGTTACGCGAGTCGTATTGTCCCACACCCTTACCGTTAAAGGTCATACCCACGGCGTGCACCATCATCAAAATGAAGGCCACTCTGGCCATCCAGTGGTGGATGACATTGAATCTGGCATAAGACCAACCGGAAATCCAAAGCAAGAAGTTGTTTCTGCCGGCAAAGAGGATCAATTCAGGGATCACGTACAACACCATGATACCGGTTCTGTCGGCAATCTTTCTACCCATTTCAGCATACTCCAACTTCCAGATCAGGTTAGGCGAGTCGTGGTGGTAGTTGGCAACATTGAAGGCCAAAGCCATGGCGATCCACGCCACAATATAGATAGTCTCCATTCTGGTAGGAATGACAAACTCAATGAAGCGCAAAAACTTTCCGCGAGTCACGACCTTCTTCTTCACAAGAGGAGACAAGGTGATATACTTTCTGTAGGCATTGGAGATCTTTCCGTTGAACGAATAGACAGCTCTTGGAGCCACCGTCTTAATCAAGTTGAGAGCAGCGGCAAAAAGAATCACGGCAAACCAATAGGCAATAAGGGCCCATCCATAAAAGTTGGCTCTGTTGTAGTTGTAGAAACGGCCAATGTTGGATGCATAAGCACCGTTGAGTTTCTTCTGGGGTATTTTCACAGGAAGATAGAACTTCTGGGAGATGTTGAACCCAGGGTATGCAGTGGTGTTGGTGACCAAGTACTTGGTGGCATTGGTGTAAGCCTTATCGACATCCTCCAAAGTCAAGTTGTATGGAGCACACGCTTTAAGGTAGCCGCGAACACCCACATCAGTAGGCGACAGCTTCAAGCAGTAGGCCATAGAGCCCATGGCTTGTTGTAATTTGACGTTACACCATCCAACTTTGTCTTTAGCACTGAAGTAAAGAACGGTTTTCTTCAACACGTTCTTGCACGCAAGATATGCAAGGTCCTCTTTATGGTAGATGACAATACCATCATCGGCCAAGGCCGTGGCGGCAAATGCCAAGGCGGCGAGCTTGGTAAGAGACACCATGATGTATATGAGCGACTAGAAGGTGAAAAAGAGGGAAAACTTATGTTGGTAAAGGAGAATTCCCTGGTTCTTTAATAACACGGGCACTCAAATTGGAGCCATGCCAAACTGCACATTTGAGAAGCCAATTTGCTTTATGTATGCACATACGATGTACATCTGTGCTTATGTGCCGGCCGCGCATATGTCGATGTGGATGGATGAGATAAGATTACTGGGTCCGTAGAAAAGGCAATACTTTAGGGGAGCACCGTTGGGTCTTTTCTATTGTTGAAAAATTCTGAAGACTGTTTGGATCGGCAAGTCTCATTGGAGGAGCTGGAACAATTTTAGAAGGTCTTTGGGTGATTTAATTGCCAGAAATTCGTCAAAGTTATCTGACGCATCAGCGGGGCGCCCCAGAACCGGCTCCTGCAGAGTTGTCGCGCGAGAAAAGCAACGCCAGTGATTGGCTGGATCTGAAAAAGAAAAGAAGAAAACGACGAAAAAAAACCCCGTACCAAAAAAAAAAAACGTGCAAAATCAACCAGCGATTGTATTACACTGGAATTTTCACTCTGGGAGTTTTCCAAGCCAACTACTTTATCTGTGAGCATGGTTTTTACGGCTTATACTTTCTCTAAACCCCTTCCAGGTGTTGAAAGACATTTTCCAGGGAAATGAAGCAAAAACCAAGAGGTTTCAGCGTGCAAAAAGAACTGCGCCGATATCTCCGGGCCCAGTAACGGTTATCCACGGAAGAACCAACCCTGGAATTCCCTGGGTGGGCCAGGACCACACCATGGTAACAGAATTGACAACATCAGGTACGGGAGTACATGTAACGGGTGTGCACATCGACTGGTGGCTCATCGTAATAGGATTTTTTCCTTTGCGGTTTATGCAAGCGTGCGCAGTGTTATTTTCTTTTTTGTGCTTTGATCGGACAACATTCCCAGGCGCTTTTCGGTTTTAATCCTTTTAGCTAGTTTACGAATTTCTTGGCGTTTCTTAAACCCAGGCGAACGCCCATTCGGTTTCTTTGGCTAGGTGTTGCTATAGTAATACTACCAGTAAGACTGCTAGGAACGAAGCCGGCTACTTTACAGGCAATGTCTGGTCACATGGGCAGAACCAAAACCTCGAGTTTTTCCGCAAAATTTTATCGCAATTATCTACACGAATGCATATATCCATACAGAACCTTGCCCTTTTGGGAAAACCGGAGCTTGCCCAGCTGGCTTCTCATTTGCCAGGAGGGTGTTACCCGGGTGGAGAGGTACATGGCATGTTTTGAAGAACTATTCCTTCGGGCATGAACACCGGGCAAGGTAGATGAGGTAAAAAAATGTACTTGCTCACGGCGTTTAACCGAAAGGGACCCCCAGGTTTGTAAGATGTGGTGCATGGGCGCTTTTTGAGGCGAGGGCTGGCAAAAGAGGCTAAATCCACTTTTACACTGATGCTCTTGGGGTTAATACGTCTTGTTGGGGTTCAATAGGTCTTGGGGTTAATAGGTGTTCCTCGGGGTTAATAGTTCTTTGGGGTCAGCAGGTTCCCTGCTTGGGTAACTATTTGCTGCGGGCAGGTCGCAAGCCGTCCAAAACTTGCGGGATTATTTTGCCGTGCAAGCTTGTATGATGAAAAGACGCACGGGCTCTGAACTCCAATTGCACTTCTCTCACTGGCTACACTTGTTTGCTGTGCGAAGGAGTGGGCCGGAGATGCATGCATGGGCGAACAGTCCCATTACTAAGTTTTGTCATCAAAAACTCCCATTTTACTAATGAGATTGTGCCTCTTGGGGCCATCTCCGCCAGGCTTTACGAAGGCCTGGTGCCCGCGAGTGCGATTTCTTTCTTCAACCACCATTCAGCTTTTTTACCGTATTGGGACTTTTGCTTCACCACCTTTTCGCCGTGCTACACCCATTACACCCATTACTGCGGCCTCTGTGTGAAACAGTCGACAGAGGTGGTTTTTTTTTTTTTGTTTTTTTTTGCTTGACATCTATGCACATTTGACATTAAACGCAAGGGTGTGTCAAAAGCAAACTACTTCGTAAAAGTATTCCAACACAGCGGAAATTCTTGGTAGAGAGGCCACCCCTGAAAGGATGTGTCTTGGCAAGATCCAATCCACGCATAATTTCCTTGGCCTATAGGGTGCGTGCGCAATCTCGAAAGTCCGATGTTCGGTCCCCCAAGATCGCACGTTAGCACCAAGATCGCACGTTAGACCTTCTGGGGGGGGTTCCCGGAGTTTGCACTTGCACCCAATCAATGAGAAAAGAATCACCCAAAAAAAGGAAGGGCTTTGCTATTTTGATAATGGTTTTGGCCGTGGCTGTTTCACTAAGGGATAATTCAATTTAGCCACTCGTAAGTAGCTCTCGGACACGTTTTGAAGCTTTTTCTGACCGGAGTTTCAGCAGCTTCAGCAGCTTCTCTTACCGGTGGTTTTCAGAAGAACAAAGCTACCCGAGCGACCCCATGAGCTACGTTTACCTGCCTAATACAGTAGTCGCCTAACAGATCCAGCCATCAAGATGCCAGATATTCTTTGCATCTATACATAATACATGTATAACGGTATTGAGTCTCCCAAAAGATGCATCGTCCTGCATATGACCCCGGCTAGTGGAGTTTCGTATCAGGTTACATTATCAGTACATTCCAAATCTCCCAGTAACAACCTCGTTCTGGGTCAGATATCATGAATTGTTCACCCGGGATCTAAGCTGCTTAAATGGAGCCGGAATTTATGCGCTGAACTAGGCTTGCGCTGCTATGCATCCGGATGCGATCTTCATACTTCTCTAACAAATGGAGAAACTCTGGCTCGGTATCTTCACGGCACCTCTTAAAGGTGCTGAACACATCAGGTCTTGTAACTGTTTTGCCTAAGCTTTGTGAGCCTGTCTCCATGCTTTTCGCCATCTCAACTTCACAAAAAAGCTCACCGTAATCTCGTAACTTAACCTATATCACTTCGCAACCACGGGCGTCGTGATCAGGTAATCGACTCTTTGTTTGCAAGTATTGATATACAAGATTGTGGAAAACATCTCCTTCGGAACCAAGGTCAATTACTTTCTTTTCGGGATAAACAAAACTAGGCAGTGTGAGATCCTGTACCACATGGAGCAGCTTGGTATTACTGGCTCTTTCATCTTTTAATGATTCTTCTTCAAATATCAAGTCAAGACTTTCCACCACATCATCATTTGCTTGATCGCCAAACCTTTTTTGCAGTATATTCTTATGAATGATTTAATTGTGGTTTTTGTCCGCAAAAAAACTTGAGGCCCTCTTTAAAGGCGGCCTAGATGCCGTTTCGAAATGGAATCACCTCTACTGTGTTTGTTTTTGCCCGGGGTAGTTTGGCATGTTACCAACAGTTACAGCTTGTTTCAAGACAAAGGTCCGTCTATGGTTCCTAGGTCACGGTTGAACAAACCAAACTTTGACTCACTAGGAAGAAATTGGTATGTGAGTGACTTCATATAAATATAATTCAACTCTGTCATGGAAACGACTTTTCTAGGCCTTATGCAACCAACTAACAAAGTTCTGTCTCTTGAATAAGAAAACAAAGCGGTGGATGTTTACTCCATAAAGGCCAAAAAAAAAATTGATTCCCAAACTTTTGTTGCAAGTTTCCAAAATACGTCCAAACTTTCATATATTAGTGTTCATCTTTCAAATGACTACTGTACCCGAGTATTTAGTGGCAAAACTCGAACCCCAGAACAAAGGCGTTGGCGGGAGATTATTTTAAACCTGGTTCATGACTCGATTAGAATGTTCTGAAACCCTCAAGTATTAACTATCTGTTTATTATCCATGCAAAATGTTCCAAACTTGTCGCGTACTTTCTTCCAAAATAAAGTGCTTTGTTTCCATCTTTGGTATACCCTCGCAAGTCTAAATACATAATAATCATGGGAGAAGAATTTACAACGGTGATATTTCTTATATACAATCACTTTTATATGCGATGATCTGTGGCGTAAATTTTAGTGAGACAACACCATTCTACCTAATTTCATTTCTTGGCAACTGTAAAATTATAAGAGTTGCTTCCGATGGTCCTTGTTTGAGAAATCTCATAACGCTTCTTGCTCTTAGTAGCTATGAAGGCCTTGTTGCAAAACTTTGTCGCTTTATTTATATTTTTGTATTCGTGTCCATGACTTCAACCGTACCTATTTCTTTAATACTGATGGCTGTAACCGTACCTATTTCTTTAATACTGATGGCTGTAGATTAGACTTTTTTATATCAGTCATTTTTATATCAGTCGTTTTTATATCAGTCGTTTTTATATCAGTCGTTTTTATATTACCCACTTTTATATTACCCACTTTTATTACGAAGGAAATTGCTGAGGAGCACTAATATCGCGCAGCCATCCAACTGTAGTCATGTCCTTATTTCATATGCCCCTACTCAGCCACCTCTTAGATACTATGGCCACAGATTGAGGAATTGTATTTCCTTATTCCTTAGTATTAAGAAATATTTCAATGCCAAAACTTTTTAAAACTCCAACACTTGTGGTGCAATTTTGCCGGGGTCCAATTTCACTTTCCTCTTCATAACGATAGACATCGTAATGGCGCCTGGCTACATATCTTGAGTAGCTACCATTACCTCAAGAGTCCTCAAGAACTAAGAATTTGCATGGGACTCCCAATATGAAAAGTTGTAAAAGTATTCGTAGACGCTCTACATGATCCTGTGAAAACTTTACATATATGTGGCATTGCTAGCTGTCCCTTCGTCTAAAACACCAGAACCTAGAACTCCAGAACCTAGAACTCCAGAAGCTAGAACTCCACAAGCTAGAACTCCACAAGCTAGAACTCCACAAGCTAGAACTCCACAAGCTAGAACTCCACAAGCTTCAACTCAAGATATTCAGTCCCTGCTTTGGGCTTATTGTTGCTTTACCATTGTCTTCCTATTCTATAGCCCCCACGGGGTTCTTTTACTGATCTTTTCTAACTTGAGGGCTTATTACAATGAACCCTTTGAAAGGAATGTTCACACTAAACCTATTCCCTCTAATACTTATCTTCTCAATGGTCCACCACGCTTAACTTGTACCTTCTTGGCATCATTCCATCACTAGTCTATGACGCGTGGTGTCTTTAAAAATCCTAGATATTCTTGGTGTAGACTCAGCGATCAAGGGATTCAATACGGTAATTCTTTGCCAATTTTTGTTGAGTCGTGTCAAAGTTGAAGAAATGCTAAAGTTGAAGACATACTACAACATAAAATCATGTACAATAAGAAGCTTTGTAAATATTTGTCTGCAATACACCTGATGAGCAAAGGCTTCATTAGTGAATTTTTTTTCGTCCATAGGTGGATTGGCAACCACTTTATTTCGAACAGTTACATCAACAGTAAAACTTGTCAGTGATGTGGTATCAGATGATGATTCTTTGCTTTTCATTTGAGCTAGTATGTTCTTTTTCAGGTTACCCAAACTGAAGGATTATTTGCATTCCCTTTCTTTAGGAAAGGATCCTTGGAAAGCCTGACCAGAGTGGGTGAGGAGTGAAAAGAATGGTTTTTGTATGCGTGGTCTTCAATTTCAGAGGTTCCCAAAATCAAAGCTTCTAAAATGACGACGTTTCATTATTTATCGACCAGAACTCAAAACGGCTCAACTTTTAACATTTTGGAAGTTGTAAAAGATGTTCAACACCACTAGCTTTTCTTGTCTTAGAACGTACCTAGTGTTGCAAAGCGACTGCAACCCCATTTTCAGACTACCGGACTATTGGCGCGATCAAATCTTCACACATGTCCATCTTTTGAATTGTTGTGAACGGTCCCCCCAAGTTTCTCTGACGGTTTAATGTGTCTTTTTAGCTTGGCTGGACCTTTGGCCGGGCTTTTGGTCGGGCTTTTTGGGGGAGACAATGGATACGACTAAGGTTCCGGTACGCAGGATTCTTTCAAGAACCAAAATAAGTCGCCTTCCTACAAGTATTCGTGTATTAGAATCTAACCGAGGAATTCTTCTTTCATTAATAGAGCAAGGGGGGAAGAGGACCCAAATTTATATCGCTTATATCTAATGGACCTGACCTGGGTCTAGAAGAGTGTTTAGGATTCTGGCTTTCTTGGCTCCTTGGCAAGATACATGATTCGTTAGTCGGGGTGTGTGTCCTCTACCAATACTTACCACGTTCTTTTCTTGGAATATAATGCCAGGGGTATCTTATTCCCGGAACTTACTCTGTTTACCTTGGTTCGTCTCTTAACAAGTGGCGAGAAAAGGCACAATCCTGGGGAAAATCCATGCTTTTTAGGTTCTTACTATTTAAGCCGTCCGACTATACCATATAAACGGCTTGTTTCTTTTACTAAGAGTGCCACTTTGAATACAATGCAATTTCCTTCGTTGTCGACACGCAGTTTTCAATTTAATGATTTCATAAAACCTCACACAATAAGGGTGGCCCCATGATGTGCTAGGGGAGTCCCCCAAAAAGATCGAGCCAATACAAACATCACCAAATCCAAATTCTTCCAAAATCTATTCCAAAGAATAAATGGTGGTGGTTGCAAAAACATCATGCAAACCACTTTTCGTGTGGATAATTTCCACTGATAGTTCTGAGTTTTTCTTTCCCAAAAACGTCAAGCAATCCCAAAAAGGTGTTCCTGTGGACCGTGGCCACAAAGGTCCGAATTATCAATAGTGAAATTCGGTCTTGTTATTTCCCCCAATGCTTGCATAGATAACCACCTTAAAACATGGTTATTATAAAACCACCTTAAAACATGGATATTATAAAACAAGAGAAAAAGTAAGAAACCCCGTTTGTTACCATGGGGATCAATTAAGGGTTATCATTGAGATTGTCGACCCTTAGTGCGTCAATTTAACATTCTTTCATGGCCACCTCAAAGTTTACCCAAACCAGAGCGAGTTAAGACCAGCACAAGGCAAATACAGCTGCTTCTAGTGCTTTTGAAGTTATTATTATTATGCCCAAACCCACTGGTCGTATTTGCAACTAAAGCCCAGAAGAAGCTCGTTCCGAGCTCATACTCGTTCCGAACCAAAGGCGTAATCTGCAAGATGAACTTTTTTTTTTACAAAGTGAGTAAAGTCAGAGCCACCACCGCTTCAAACTGAACCCCGTCGAACTTTCAGCCCGTTTGATCCAGAAAAGGCAAAGGCTTTTAATGGCAATGAAATCGGGTTGAGAAGCCCAATCGTTCCACTTCTTCTGGTCGTCGGTGCCTCGGCGTTCCCTTGCTCTCATATCAGCAAATCCCTGAGTTGAGCCTCAAGCTCCAACTCCTCTGCAGCTAAATAGTCCTCGAGCTCGTACTCTAGTTCCTCTAAATACTTCAGATCCAGTCCAGCAGGTGCCAGCACCTTTTCCGGGGCTTCACGGACATTTGCTTCTTCTTCAAGCAACAAATCCAAATCCAAATCCAACGCATCCGCCTGTTCCTGAAGCAGCTTGAGACGCGCCGTGGTATCTTCGTCATGGACGGTTTTCTCGCGGTTGAGCTCCTGGCGCTGATGCCGTATATCATCCCGCATCTGCCGCATCTGATCGCGAAGCTTGTGCCTCTGATCGGTGTGGCTGGCTTCTTTTATGGGCGAAGACATGGGCTGGTAAAGACGGCCTGCACGTGCACGTTGCCTCTTTTCGATGGCATCGAGACTGGTTCCTTGTCGAGTTGGCGAGCTGTGCCAAGGCTTATACATACTCATTTCTGGTTGGAAAAGCGGCTCGTGGTATGACGGGGCTTTTTTCCACTATGATGTATTGAATTACTGGCCTGGGGAACTGGTGATGGGGCTATGGTGTGCTTGTCACTGAGGAACATGGGTCACGTGCGCGATTCGAGTCGGGTCGGCTTCTTCGTTTTCGTGGGGTCGACCATGATACGCGTCGCGCGTACACCACATAATTCTTATTCTAGGAGCAACGGTGTCAGGATCTAGGTAGTCCGGCTGGTTAATATGTCTTGTGTATTTCAGTGATGATAAGTAAAGGTAGCAATCTCCGGAGGATATCGCTGCCTGTTTATATAGTTTCCATATGGTGTGTCTATAAGAGACGATTGCTAATAGAGGGATGACTAATGCGGGACAAGACCATAGACGAGTCACGTGAACAGTTAATCGAATGATATGAGGTCCCTAACAAACGGGGTGTTTCGTGTTTTTCTTTGACCGCCTTGTTTTAGGAACTTGGGAGATTCAAAGTAGAAATAATAATAATAATAAAGTAATAATAAAAAAAGTAATAATAATAAAGTAATAAAAAAAAAAGTAAACATGAACAAATCCAAAGGAACTCTATCTGCGATTAACTTTTCCGTTTCAGGGTCCATATTCATAGAAAGATGGCCAGACTCTATGGGTACTATGACTCTATGGGTACTATGACTCTATGGGTACTATGGAACCGTCAAAATTATGTGGTTTGACACTGCCTTGAGAAACATGAGTCTTTTCCAAACTAATCCCATCTTGTAAAGTTTCGTCAACCTCCGAAGGATCTCGCACGATAATTTCGTATTCGGGTTCTAAGAAACATGTTTGGCGAAAAGAGTTATTTCTTTCCACAAGGGCACAACCTTTCCTAAGACACTCAATTTTCGAAGATTATTGAACTTTTGCACGTGTATTTCTTCATGGGCGCAAACAATTTTGTTGTAAAAATCTGATGTGACAAATCAGAAGAAACAGAGTCCGCAAATATCAAGCTTAATTATGTGATGGAATGGCGGTGTTGTGTCTGACTTATGTAATAGATGATAATGGTGTAATGTTAGGAAAGCTTAGTTTTTTCAAGTCCAATAAACATAAACATAAACATAAACATAAACATAAACATAAACAAACACAAACACAAAAACATAATATAAAATTAATTGAAAAGTATAAATTTTATTCTTACCCGAGAAAATGCATTAATATTACTGCAAAAGTATTGTTCAGCTATAGCTGCTTATTATTTTACTAAATATCCTCCACCCTTTGTGCGCACCACCAGGCTTTCATTTTACTCCACCTCCAATCACCAAATTCGTCTAAGTTCCACAAGAAATGTCTATTTAAAATATTAAGATTCTCAAAATTAGTTCCAAAGAAAACAGATCATACTTGGATTTTGAACAAAACGTGGGCTCAAAACACGAGAAGGCTCAAAACACGAGAAGGCTCAATCTGTGCACATCAACAAAAGGTGTCATTCTCTGAGAAAAAAATGACTAATATCTGGGATGCTTGAGCAAACGGTACCTACAGGTGGCGGACCTAGCATAATGTTGAGTATTTTTTTTGTTTTTTTGTTTTGTTTTTTTGTTTTGTTTGTTGTATATTTTTTTGACCACAGGCCTATTAGGACTCAAATCCAACGGGACGGTTTCGCTTAAGCCTTGTGTGAAGTCACAATCAGTCATAGGCTTTCTATACGATACAGAATTACTTGGAGTGAAGACAATATCTTCGGGTATTAGTTCTTTTTCAAAAAAAAAGCTTAGAGTACTTCACGGTCCCAATTTTAATGCACTAAACTTCCACTTTTCGAAACCTGGCACAGCCTTACTTCATCTTTAAGTATTTTGCGCATGACTTTTGAGTGTATTTCGAGCAATCTGTTGAATGTATTTCGAGCAATCTGTTGAGTGTATTTCGAGCAATCTGTGGACTAATAAACCGGTTCATCACAAGTTGCCATGTCGAGCTTGTGTTGACCATAATCAAACCCAAATATGTGAAGAAACAAACAAAAAAAAGAAAAAAAAAAAAAAAAAAAAAAAAAAAAAAAAAAAAAAAAAAAAAAAAAAAAAAAAAAAAAAAAAAAAAAAAAAAAAAAAAAAAAAACACGGTCTGTGAGGAAAAAAATCCTGAATTAAGCCCGGCCCCATTGACTCGAACCATCACCGAGTTTCCCAAAAACCTAGAAAAACACTCGCGGTTTGTCCAAAAGGCCCGTAGTACCTTTCATAGAGAAGAACATGTTTCAAATGTGGGCAACTTCGCCGTTCCCCTGATGATATTTTTATTAAATATTCTAGGTACAAAAAGAAAAATGCACAATGAAATATAAATATAAAATATCACCAAGAAGTTTGTTTGATCATGTTATTGCAGTGGTCAAAAGAAGAAGGGTCTTTTTGATGTGTCCGGGAATTGGCTCCTAAGTAATTGCTGGTCTTTGAGCAAAACCAAGGAAGCTGGGATATTTCTCCGTCTAATTCCAGATACAAACTGGTATTCAACCCTTAGTTGTTTTCATTGTGGATGGGTTTGCGGTGATTGTAAAAAAAAACTCTAAACAAAAAATCCCTAAACAAAAAATCCCTAAACAAAAAAATCCCTAAACAAAAAATCCCTAAACAAAAAATCCCTAAACAAAAAAACCCTAAACAAAAAATCCCTAAACAAAAAATCCCTAAACAAAAAATCCCTAAACCTTTCGGGATTCAACTGCAGTACTTGTGTTCTCAATTGTATGATACACCAGAATACATAAGAACACATGCGACCGCGTTCAAAGGAAAATATTCCTTTGCCTAGCAAGACACTAAACTAGGCTTTGGTATCGAAGGTGGAGCTGCTTCAAAATTCCAAACGCGTGACGGCAGACTTTCTCGGGTCATTATCCACGGTGTACACTCTATACTGTGAGCCCAAAGATCAGGAGATTGACTTGACCCTTGAAAAGGTTAAACTCACCCGCAAAGCCAAAACTACAGAGACCTCTTGGGGTTTTACTTCTTAGTGACCATAATAAAGTAGGTTTGTGTGTCAAACAACAACAACAACAACAACAACAACAGATTTGTAAAAGGCTTGGAAGCGCTTCACGTCTTGTGTTAGAAGCAGCTACATCTCCAGACCTGAGACTCATGTCAACCGAAAGTGCAGTGGAAGAGAAAGATTAATCAACCGATTCCCTATCTCCATGTGTAAAGTGGCGAAGTAAGAAAGGCTAATTCAAAACAGAACCCGAAGTGGTATAAAAGGTATAAACTGTTGTCAAAGGCTTGAGTCAATAGGAATATTCACACTGAGATCTACTAAGGATGAGTGTAAAAGATACACCTTTTTTTTTTTTGCTTAGGTGCCTTCTCAGATACTCTTAGTACGAAGCGGAACAGAAAGACGCTTTGAAACATTTGTTTATAATTGGCTTCCGATATGCAAAGTCTCAAACAAAAAAAAACTCTGGAAGTTTTTTAATCGAATTTTAATGTTTTTCACAGGATAGGAGCAGCTTAAAGTGGTGTGTCCACTTCCAAACATCAGGCCTCTTATTACAGATGAAATGTGATTAGGTGTTGATGAGTTAGACTGCGGTTGATTTTGTCACATGCAATTTGTGATTATACAAGTTTGAGGAAATATAAATATTGATTCTGGTGGGTTGCACCTTCCATACTTTCAGTGTGATATTTCCAAGCCATTTGAAAGTCAAAGGTTATGTCAAGGCGGCTATTCAAGCATTGAATGTAATCTTACCAAGGGATAATCCCTATAGTGGAGGGAGTTTTGGGAAAGAAGTCAGTTTCCCACAGCTATAAAATGTTCTCACCCCGGTGCTTGCAAGGTCCTAGGCGTGTAACAGGACGATGATAAAGTGACTTGGTTGAAAGTATTGAAAACTTTTTGTTTGGGTCGATCGGTAGGTTGGAGGTTGTATTTTAAAAAGAAAAGAAAAGGATGTCCCAAGAGTCACAAGTGTCATCTTTTCATAAAGTCATACTCGAATTTTGACATATTAATACCCCCACATGATATTACTAAATCATAGTGGCGGTTAAACCCCCCTTAAATACAAAGCCCAAGTGGCACAGGCAATAACCCATGGAAATTCAACCACTATGCCATGCAAAAGCTTTTCAACTAATAAGCAGCTTACGAAAAATGAGATTGGAAGTTTTTATTGTGGTGTTTGCGAAAAGATAGTCACTTCACTGGTGTACTAGGTATGGTGCGACTCTATAAATTGACGGATTGCTTTTCCCATGAGGTAGCCTTGGTTTTCTAAATTTTTCGTGATATATGTCAGGTGCTCAAACACTGCAGTGTCGATTGTTTGGTCCTTGGCCATTATCTCAAGCAACTTCAACGATTCGGCGGTGGAAAACTCTGGATGGCCCTGAAACGTGAGAAGCTTGATGGGACCCGACTCTGTCACAAGCCCTTGAATGCAACATTTAGGAGTGCTGCCAAGGTTTTGGAATAAGGTATTGGATAATAAAGAGTGTGTAGAGGCTGGTGGCATCCCATAAACAACGTCCTGGTGGAATTCAACTAGGTTAACATGGTGCAAAAGCTTTCCCTCATCAGTTACTAAAGTAGAAGCAAAGGGTGAATTTGCAATGTCAAAGATTTTCTTATTCAAAGTAATTGACGTGGTACCTGCTTCCCATCCGTGGTCGGGGGAGTTTCGATTGACTATACACCCCAAATTCTTGGCCAAGATCTGATGGCCGAAGCACATGCCCACCATAGGAAAGTTGGGGGTGTTGAAAAGAATGGTTTGAATGAAGTTATCGAGTCTGTCAACCCAAGGGTTGTTTTCCAAGAACGAGTCTGTTCTAGATCCAGTGAAAATTACACCGGTAATGACTCCATCTTTAATGCCTTGGCCCAATGTGGAAAAAGTCTCTTCGCATTTTTCCACCTTGTCTTCGTCCTTCTCGGGCGTGGTGACCGGAAACGCCACTTGATACTTGGCAAAGTCGAGTCTGCTGCCCTTCATAAGCGCGATGATGTTGTCGCCAAAGTCACCGTAGGTCTCGGCAACCCCCACAATAGGAGTATCTAAAACAATCACGGCCACGTGTGGAAGCATGCTGGAAAGCAGATGAACAAAAACAAAGAAAAAGATAAAGCAAAAGAAAAAGAAAACCAAAAGTGAACAGGAAAACCGTGACAGTGGCTTTTTTTCTTGCTTCACGAAGCAACCCCGGGGACAACCACTATATATGTGTCGAATAAACGATGCAGGCTACATAAATTGAGTCATTGTGTTTTTTTCAAAAACCATGATACATATACGCGGCCCGTTTCTTCTAGACTACCAATGCGGCTTCAAGTGCCAAGATCCCTTGGTGTTGTCCCACGAGTTCCCCTAAGTATTACCAAACAATCGCTCTCAACATGGAGATTTTTGCATTTGGACATATCCATAGAGCAACAGCTCTTCATGCAACCGAAAAACGCAACCACATACTACATATTCCGAGTTTTCCTCGGTACCAAAAGTCCCCTCAACTATCACGTATCCTTAGGTCCATGGATTTGTTAGTTGCCTACGGCGATGTGAATGATGAAGTAGCCGTGCGGCATTCTCGTCAAATCCTCCACATTGTCCGGGACTATGCAAGTCCGAGCCCAGGGTGCACACCGTGATTTCCGGGGTGGATAATTCTTCACAACATGCTTTCTTGGCACACGCCTCCTCTGACCTAGTGGGATATTTTCTTAGTTGCACAAATTTTAAATGTAGTGTAATTGATTTGTGAAGATGCAGAATGAAGCAGACCCGAACTTTAAATAATTTGCAAGAGTTCAAAAACAACCACTCAGCATGCAAACTTCACCAAGAAACATTCCACCAACATTTCACCAAAAAACATTTCACCAAGAAAAAATTCACCAAAAAAAAAACATTTCACCAAAAAACATTTCACCAAAAAACATTTCACCAAAAAACATTTCACCAAAAAAAACATTTCACCAAAAAAATTTCACCAAAAAAATTTCACCAAAAACACTCGAGCGGATGACTAGGCAATGGGACGCTTTTTCAAGGCTTTTCGCGAATGTCGCATTCACAACCCTCAGGCGAATCTCGGTGTCAAAACCGTACTGATGAATTGTGATGTCGCTGTCATCGCCACTCTAATTGTGATTTTGTGATGTGATTTTGTGACGTAATTTTGTGATGCGATTTTGTGATGCGATTTTGTGATGTGTGGGAACACTTGCATTTCTTAACAATCTTTTGGTCCTGTGAAATACATGATATAAGACTAATGCCTGAAGCTTGAGTTCGCAAACTGGGGACACTACTTACACATTTTGGCTGAGTGGATGAACAAACACAAGGCTAGAATGCCGTGAAACGTCCACTGAACGCCGTGCGGGGCCAACTTCACTTCCTGCATTAGTGCGGCCATTTAACCACAATGTTCTTTCAGCGAGCGTGGAGGTGGTGGGAGACATGCCACCTGCATTGTTTAGGAGCTAGTTGATAAAGCGATGCCGGAGTTTTCAGTATTTGCACTCCATCTGCTCTGATTAGCATATAAATGAAGACCTTGCTAGCATTATACAGTGACTTAGGACCCTGTCTCTTATATATTGAAAGACCATATCTTGAACTGATCCTCCAGCAGTATGCACTTCAAGAGACAATGGTGTTTATGTTGAAAGGATGGATAATTACCCAGTTAAACCTTCTGTTGCAGGAACTTGAGACTCTGATAGTATTCCTGTGGAGTGCCCATTTGACACTGCACTGATGTCCTCAACAGACTCAATACGAAACCTGAGCTCCTCGAACGCATGTTGTTCAATGTGTAATGTTGATTAGACTCGAGGTAATGATTTTGGAGTTTAAAAATAAAAAAATTCTTTCCATCACTCACGGGCAAGTAAAACTACCTACAGACCAAAAAGTTGCGTGTTGTGTATATTCTTGTACTAAGAGTATGTGAACGCCACACCAAGCGCTTCGTTGGTCAAGCAACAAAAGGCCTTTGCTGCCAAGTCGTCGAAGATGATGTATTTTTTTTTTTCGAGTTTTTTTTTTTCTTGAGTGGTCTTGGTTCCCCTGACGTCATTCATCGTCGGTTGAGCCTCTCCAAAGACTCATCTTTGCCCTCTACGCCACTTTATCGGTAGAAAATCGAGTGTGCCATCATGCAACAGATATTTTTGTGTTCAAGTTCTTGTTCAAAATGTGGGAGACCTCGGGATTGGTCCATCACTCGTCACAGCGCAAACATCGTGGTTAAACCGTGGGAAGGCTGCCTGGTACTCTGTTTGTTTGATTTTTGTCGTACCCTACTCTTATAGGAACGGCCCGGCTGAATATGGTATTACTGTGTAATGTTCTTGAGGACCCCTTGCCATATGGTGGCCATTAAGAACGTAACTCGCAAGAAAAGACTCATAGTTATTGAAGCCCGGAACATGGAATCAAATATTCCTTCAACTCACTTTATTCTTCATTTACTTCAGGACTCTTTCTTTTGTTGATTCATCCTCAACTATCAAATGCTTCACGTACTCAACGGGCCAACCCACTTTTGCTGATACTGGTGACCAATCAGTATACGACATACTTCTTTCAACATCAAGGTTAGTGTTGTCAAGCCTCTCTTCTTAATTCCTGGACTATATTTGATGCAAGGCAAAGTGTTATTGGGTGGTGACTCATTAGCGCTTATGAAGGCTCTCCTTAGGGTCGTTTTTCAAGAACTCGAAGGCAGAGCTGTGGGTATAAGCATCCATATAACGATATTTTAGAAATACATAGAGGTTTTTGCTCTGGTTTGAGAAGAAGCTTTGGAAAACATTTCATTGCCGCTGTTTTTACGTGTTTCTTCCGTATTTCAATGTGGCTTCGAAGACCAGATACTGCTAAAGAGGCCGAAAGGTGAAACCAAGCACAAAGGATGGAAACGTATTGAGTAAATAGTCGAGAAAAATCTTGGGAATCACTCACTGGTTTTGTTGCATGTTTATCCTCTTGAAAAGGTTCCCTTTTAATGAGATAGAGAGGATAATTTATATTGTATAAGTCACTTCCTCACTTTTTCATTTGAAACTTTTTTAATAGATAAAGAGTGGCCTCTTAAGTCCTTGGTGTGGGAGTTTTGCAAACCTTGAGCAGCAAAACGGCATCTATTGTAATGACTATAGCCGTCCGACATGAGTAAAGCTGTCCGCCATGACTAAAGCTGTCCGCCATGACTAAAGCTGTCCGCCATGACTAAAGCCAGTCAAATAAGTTAGAAGACCCCAGAGCTTTTCTTTGGCTGTCGCCTTGAGAGCCATGTCAGTTCATACATGAGGAAAAATACTGGTTGGTGTTTTACACCGTCACATCGGTTTCTGCCCCAGAGCAACTAAGTGTAACATGATTTTTGAGCCTTACGGTGAGGGGGTTCTTCACGCTCTATTTTGAAGGTACTTCTTTCGCCTTTGTATCACGTCCAGTCACACACCAACCAAGGCCGAATGACACGATTCCCTCTCGAGTAAAATTGGAACCCCAGCGAAAGGTTTCTACTTCCAAGACTCCATGTCCGGTTATAGAGATTGAGAAGGCTGACAAGATACAAGGCCTTACAAAATATAACTTGAAGAGGGTTTCCAAAATGTTACTTCTGGGTTCTTCTGGCCTTCTGGAATTAATATGTATGAGCTATTGCTTTCATTACACTAAAGCTTCTATACTGGCATATATTTTCTTGTGCAAGGCAACGGGCGTTGCATGTGGGTTCACGAGGCAAATTGGTGACAAGGGTTATTTTTTTAGAATATCGACTCCGTTTTGGTGTTTAATAAATGCCGTTTTAGTAGTTAAAGAAGGCCGTTTTAGTAGTTAAAGAAGGCCGTTTTAGTAGTTAAAGAAGGCCGTTTTAGTAGTTAAAGAAGGCCGTTTTAGTAGTTAGTGAAGGCCGTTTTAGTAGTTAGTGAAGGCCGTTTTAGTAGTTAAAGAAGGCCGTTTCAACAACAAATTTCAACAACAAACATCTTTTTCTATCCACATCGCCGAAGACTACTGCCCCAAACAGAACCCCCAGTTTCTGTTGGGCCGTTCTTGATAAAGATGAATCATAGCCCTTTAAAAAAGCGGAAGAAATCCGGACTCTACATAAATCTCAGCCCTCAGAAGTACTTTGCACATTCAGCCCGTGGTGTAATTTCGACAGTATCAACTTCGCAGTGCAGTCGCGCCTCACGAAAAACTTCGGCCTAACACGTGACTGACATCATGCGTATATCACGTGCACATGATTCATCTCCACACCCATGCTCTACAGTACGGGCTCAGCTTGTGAAATTTGTCAGGGTGATTATCACTTATAAAGGCATAAAGTAAAATATTGTGACTCTTAGTGTATTTAGGGGTTGTTTGGCAGAACGAGCCTTGCACATATCGATGTATAACGTGTGCAAGTATAGAAGGGCTACTTTTTCGATTCTTTGTTGAGACCAAGTGTCTGGTGTCACATCGGAAGATTTAATTGGGGTATTTTTATTATTTTTTTGTTGTGGTTGTTGCTTGGTACTTTTTTTAATAATTTTTAGTTGTTTAGTATTTTTTCGTCTGGTCATCTTCGGTTATACTATCTCCCTTCATGTGCCTAAACTCCATCATTCGCTCGTCAAAGATTCATGCATAAAACGCGGTGGCCAACGTCAGTAGCCATTCGCATGCAAGAATCTTGGGCATAGACAAGTTTGTTCATGGAAAAAAACGTAAACACCAATAAAGTCTATAAGAATTCTTAGATTTGACTTCTACTTTAATTTCTGTGTCTCTTCAGACTGCGCTCTCTCTCTGGTATGCCCTCGCCCTATGTCATGACAAACTTGGAAGGTTTCAACGAAACTGACGAGACCTTCATGGGCTCGTTAAGTGAGTCCATGGCTGCTTATGTCCCGCAGGTATTTCCTCCATACATGGAAATATCGGGCCAAAATCATCAACTTCACATCTTGACACTGTCGCAACTGGACATTTCTCAAATCGAGCCGTTCCTCTGCGTGGTCGACAAGTGTTTGGGTCCATTTTATGCTAGACACAAGGGCCCTCGGTGGAAACTGCACAAGCTCGACGAGATGGCCGAACCGGGCCTAATATATATCTGGTACGAGTATCGCGGATCCATTTCGTGCTTCCTATCGTTGATGATGGTCATTGAGCCTTTAGGGAAAACTCTCTATCTCTATGAAATACACGTTTCGCCGGCGTTTCAAGGACATCATCTAGGGACATGTCTCATGGGGTATTTTCACAAATATGGTGTACTTCTTAACCAAAGCGCAACGGAATTTCCCCGTCAAAATCGCCACTTTTCGTCGTTGGCAACCGGACTAACCGTGTTTTCAGATAATGAAAAGGCTAAAGACTGGTATTTCAAGCTAGGTTACCAGCTCTCCGACGACTCCCCAGTAGATAAGCGTCTTCGAAATGGCAAAGTCGTCAAGCCATCTTATTACATTCTCAACAGGTTGTTGGCGTGAGCGCCAACTTTGACTACTTATGTACATCTTCTTTTTATACGTTTTATGTAAGAACGAGCTATGTTACCAGCAACTTTGTACTGAATCCCCGTAAGATGAGGGCTTATGTCTCTTTTTTATTCTTTTTCACTTCACACTTCTGAACTGAGACTTACTTCGTCTCCATGACATTGACATACCGTCTCTTTCCCCTCCTTCCCGCAGCAGTTGGTCCCTTGCCAGCTGAATTCATGTTGAGAAGATCTTCCAAGCCTGCATTCGCCAAATTTGGTTTTGGTGCTGCGGGCAGTTCAGGCCCAGACTTGCTAGGTGTCTTTGTCACTGACGATCTCCTTCCGCCAATCGTACTGCTAACAGCGCTGGGTCCCCTCATTGGCGCCGGAGCAGCAATAGCTGGGGCTTCATCTTGGGGCTTCTCCGACTGTATCTTCTTCTTGGGAGGTGGAGGAGGAGCTGCTTCCTTAAGCTGCTCTTCCAATGGGCGACTGGTATCAATCCATCTCTTATGCTCTTCATCATACTTAAACGTGTTGGCCTTGCCGAGCTTTGCCCGGATAGGCTTGGGTTTATCATCATTCTTATTGCCGAGCCATCCTTTAAACCATCCACTTTCTGCATTTTGTCCTCCTCCTCTTCTACTCATTTCCTCTTGAATTTTCTGTTTAGCATCCGCCATGTCCTTCTTTCTGGATTCTGTCTTCAGGCTCTTGCTTTCGGACTCATCCTCTTCTTCTTCTTCAGGCACGGGAACGTAGTCAAGAACAGTATCGTCCTTCACCTCGTATTGTTGATACATTGCAGATTGTTGAGACTGTGATAACCTGCTTGAATACAATCCCGAATGTCCAATCACAGAATTAGCCCTTGTCGTGTATTCAGGAGTGCCTGGTATTGGGAATTCATCAAACCCATTTTGAATCGGTAAATCCGCTTGCGCTCTCTTTCCATCTTGGTATGGATTCAAGTATCCATGCTTGAATCCACTTGGAGGAGATACGGGTCCGTTTAGAATCAAAGGTGTCTTTGGTGCCTCAACGTGATCCTCGGCATCGTCCTCAACACCAGCATCGAAGCTAACATCCACATTCTTTTCCAGGGCCCCTACAACAGGCGCGTAGGGGTTACGCCTTTCTCTTGGATTGGCATTTCTTAAAGGTCTCACGCTCGCCGCTTTAGGGGTCCGGTTGTCATTGAAAGATGGAGGTGGTGGTGGTGGTGCAAGTTTAGAGGTGTCCTCCGAAGATTCTTTCTCTGGTTCAAGTTCTGCTTTCTTATCACCAATAACACTTTCCTTTTCTTTGGGTGCATCTTCCTTTTCTCCTGCCGTTGTCGCACTATCTACTCCTTGAATGTCTGATGCTCCGGTGTCATTGCTGAGAACATTTGAGAAAGGTGTACTGTTACCCACTCCGGCAAGATTAGTATCTGCGGATTTAGGCTCGAGTTTGTACCTATTGCTTGAAACAGAAGCTGCCCCGGGACCGTACCGGTTACTTCCCTTGGTGCTTCTTCTCGGCTCATTTGGTGCGTAAGGATTCGCCTTCTTCGGTCCTGCTATCTTGGGGGTGGAAGATACAGGTGGTGGTGGAGGAGGAGGAGGAGAAGCTTGGATATCTGATGTTGGAGCCTCGGAAGCTAAATCATCTTGATGATTCTCTGTCTCGATACCATCATCTAAGACAGGGGTCTTCTCAGGTGGCGCCTCTCTTGCAACTGGTTCCTTTGCATTAGTCACTTCTTCTTCCTCGTGAACTTTTTCAGCGTTACCAACAACATCATTTTCGTCATTGTTTGTTTCAGCAGGGTGCTCTGTTGAACTCGAAACATCAATAACATCATCTTTCAAGCTTGGATTCTGCTCGTAGCGATTCAGAAGAGGTGACCTTGTGATATCATAGGACCCACCCTGTTGAGATGACGCGCGGGAATGTCCATTTGCTGACCGAGGAGGTATAGGATTTTCAGGCTCGGGTTTTGCTTTGGTTCTTTCGGTGTAAGAACTTGGCTTTCCTGGAGACGAAAGTCCAGTACTATGCGCATGGGTTGTCACATTCTGGGAGGCGATTGACAGAGATGATACTTGTGCAGCACGGTTGGAATACATCTGATTTCTTGGGTAAGTGTTAGTCTTTGGTCCAATCGTAGATGCATTGCTTTGTAGGGCATCACTTCTATTGCTGATACTTGAATCCAACAAGTTCACGCTGCTCAGTGATCCATTCCGTCTTTGGTATCTACCCAAAGGAGCGGCATTCATATTTGTCTTTCCTGGTGCTGGGATTTGAGGGTTCATCAAATGAGACTGCGGGATCGCTGGAGGTTGGTTTGGTATGGTTGGTGTATACTTTTGGGGAGCACCAGAACGATTTTGTCTTTGAGAGGGGCTAGAAAACTCAGTCGGTGGAGCACTCGTGATCTGGGGTGCTCCGACTATGCTGTCGGATCTGTTGACATTGATTGCTGTAACATCCAACATTGAGCTCTTCCGGGAAATATTTGGGCTGAACTTACTAAAGACACCAGTTTCTCCTGCTTTCGTGCTCGTGTCATCACCACCGATAAATTTGTCCAATTGACCCCAAACCTTGTCTAGGTTCACTTTACTCAACTTTGTACCAAGCCATCCCGATTCACTTGATGAACAGTCAGATAATCTCACCAACAAGTTCTTGAAGTCTGCCGATACGTTAGGTGTTACAAAGGGTGACTTACCAAGAGTTTTTATGACAGTCCCGATATGATCGCAGTATTTTCTTGACGCAGAAAAATGGCCGAGGTCTGCCAAGACTTGTGCTCGCTTGATCTTTGCAGGTATCAAGTCAGGCAACCCAGTCTGGGGAATTGATGCTGAACTGATCGACGACATTGAGAGAACGTATTCATAAATTTCACTGTAGACAGAAGTCAGAGTGAAAGAACCAATCGTTGAAAACACAGCTCCGTTCTGCAATGGAATTCTGGACAAAAGCAACCCTGCTAACATAAAGCAAATCTCACTAGCGCACACCAATTCAGATTTTCCCAAGAAATTTCCGAACTCAACTAAAAATTCTGTACTGGCACCATTGATGATTGCAGCTGAAAGAATCTCACGGTAGTGTGCCTTGGCAAACTCTGCTTCGCTAGCAACATTGGTAAAGTCATCAATGACACTCTTGGCGTTCCCTGCAAAGATTTTCAACAAAAGTGGCATCAAATGCTGAACTCTTGTATTCTGGTTCGTTTGGAAGGGAAATGAGATTCTAGCATAATCCGAGCAAACCTTGCTGAACGTGTCCTGACCAAGGGACTGTGCAACAATGAATGCGAACGCCCAATCTTGCTTCGAAATCGCATAATTCAAGGCGCCCTCTCTGTTTCCTGCTTGAATCAAAGCCCAAACAGTATTGATACCAGCATTATCAAGCTTGAAGGCATTTGCAGAAAGACCGGGACCTGATCTAGCATTGAAACCAGGATTAATGTCTTGGCTAAACGTAAAATCAACATTAGGTGTAAGAATAGCGGCCCATTTTTTCTGAAGGGACACGGATGTAAACTCCCCGTCATTTTGAACTAAAGCGTAAAGAAGTTCACTAATGAGCAATTCATCCGTCTTTGAATAGTCACTCTGCAACTTAGCAATGTTCTTCTCAAGCCATACCTCGATATCTTTGCGCTTAGACTTTGATCTCGATAATGGACCAGGAAAGTCTGCGTAGACTTCCACACGTGGTAAGATCTCACTTGCTTTAGCAACTTTGATTATTTTTTGTGGCAATTCAAACCCATTTCCTGGTTGCGAGATGAAACAGACAGCTTGATCAGAGGCACCCCAGCTAAAAACTGGGAATTGTCTTCTGAGAAGAGCTTCTGGGTTTACCACCTTTTCGGAAACCTGAGTAATAGTAGGCAAGCTTGACCTGGCACTTGACTTTCCACGTTTCCTGGTCGTGGCGGCATTGTGAGGTGCTAATGCATGGTTTGGGGGTGTAGTAATACCAATCGCCCCATGAGGAGCAGGAGCATAAGGATTACCTTCCTTCGCATTTCCACCCATAAGAGAGCTGGTTCTCGAATGAGTACGAGCTGATGGTCCATATGGGCCGGTGTCAGGGACATAGGGACTCAAAGAGCTCGTTTTCTCTGCACCTTTAGCCATATTCACATTGGATCTTGGGGCTCTACTCACCGGAAGTGCGGGAGCCTCTTGACTTGCCGCAGAATTCTGCTGACCTCCCAAATGAGACAGGACATTGGGCATGACAAGGCCCTTTTGGTTATTTGGCATATGTGCATGCTGCGGTGGCAAATTTCCGGGTCCGTACTGGTTCTGTGGAACTGGCCCTAGTCCTGGTCCTGGTGCGAACTGGTTTGCTGGTCCTGGTCCTGGTGCGAACTGGTTCACTGGTGCAACACCTGGTCCTGGTGCGTAATGATTCACTGGCCCTGGTGCGTACTGGTTCGCTGGTCCTGGTCCTGGTACTGGTATTGGCGCATACTGGCTTCCTGGAACTGGTCCTGGTCCTGGCGCATACTGGCTTCCTGGAACTGGTCCTGGTCCTGGTGCATACTGGTTCACTGGGGAAGGTCCTGGTCCTGGTGCATACTGGTTCACTGGGGCAGGTCCTGGTCCTGGTGCATACTGGTTCACTGGGGCAGGTCCTGGTGCATACTGATTCACTGGGGCAGGTCCTGGGGCGAGCTGGTTTCCTTGGTTGGTTGGCAAAGGACCTGGTCCATATTGATTTGCTGGTAAGCTGTTTGCACCATGTGCACTACCAACCACTTGGGAGTTTCCAACAGGCAAATTCACAGCAGGTGGTGGAACAACACCGGCCTTCATGGGCATAGGAACAGGGGTGTTGGTCTTCTGTGGAGTTCTTCCGACGGGTGTTCCTGCCGGTTGATACTTCGTCGGTGCAACACTTGTAGGCACCCCTGGCACACCAGGTCTCTGTACTGGCTGAGCAGACAAACCAACCTTGGGGGCCAATGCAGCATATGGGTTTTTTGGAGACTTGATAGGCAACGCATTCGCTTGTTCTGGAGGGATGACCGGTTGCAGGGGAATTTTCGGACTAGCACTAATCGCAGCTGGTGCTGCCCTCTTGGCTTTGTTAGCAGGTTTGGGCAAAGATACAGGCAAGTCTTCGAAAAATGGTTTATTGCTTGACTTTGAGCCTGTACCAGGTACAGCTGGCGCCGAAGGTGCAAGTGTAGTAGTCGATCTGGAAGGAAACCCTGCTGTCAGTGCGGCTCTAGAAGCGGGCTTAGCTTTTTGCGTGGCAAACTCAACGGGGAAATCGTAGGCATCATTCTTCTTGGTCTCCGGAGTAGCAGATTCTTCTGGCGACTCGATAGCCTTTTTAGGCAAGATATTGCTCGAAGGTGGAGGTGCATAAGAGCTTCTTGGAGCCGACGACAGTGGGGTGTACAGTGAAGTCGGTTTAGGAGCTTCAGAAAGTTTCGAATACTTGTTAGCAAAAGATGTCTTTGGAACTGAGGGCTTGGAAAACTGGTTGATAGTTGCTTTTATGGGTTCTGATGGAACTTGTGGTGTAGCTGCAGCTGCAGCTGGAAGCTCGGGCTCGTCGTCCAAAAAGTCATCGTCCAACAAAAGGTCATCATCCAAATCCAAGAGCTCTAAGGCTTTTGATCTCTTCTCTTCTCCTCCGAAACTCACTTTATGGGATGTTTGGGTGAGGTCAAACGAAGCGACATCTGAATTTTCAACAAACAAGCCGATTCCTTGGGTTTCGGAGACTTGGGTTGTGGTCTCCTCGGCCTCGTTGGTCTCATGAACAGCCAGATCGTGCACATCGGTTTCGTCGGTAATTTCTTTCTTGTAATTGTCAGTCACAGAAGGCCAGGGCTCTTGCTGGAACATCTCTGATTGCTCTGGCACTGGCTGCTCAGGCACTGGCCAGTGGTCCTGCTGCCCATCCACTTGAGGTGTCTTGTACCGAATTGAAAGGCCATCACTTGGTACTCTGGTTAGTTTTGTGCTTTGCAGAAGATTCTGGGGCCATTGTGATGGTGTATTCTTCTGTTTGGGCTCCACGAGGGCCGCTGGAAGCAATTCCGCACTTCCAGGAAGACCATTCTGTGGGTTCCGCGATTCCTCAGCAAAATATTCGGGCTCTTTTGTGGGTTGCAAACCATTGTCAACAAGAGCACGCGAGGTGGTTTCCAGTGGGTGGTCAGATTCCTGAAAGAGCAATGCTTGAGGCTCTGCGTGATCGAGAGGTGATTGATGAGATGGGATTTCATGCTCCCACGAATAGTGATCTGCACGAGATTCGGCCACGTGACCTGGCACATCTGCTTGTTCCGTCGGCTCGGCCTCTTGCTCCTCGTAGTCTTTCAAATAATCGTCTCTTAGTTCATGGTCACCAGAATCCCATTCAGATATTTCCTGTTGTTGATTCAGCTCAAAATTTTCCCCAGAAGGACTTCCGGAGAAAGGATCGTGTACTTTTCCATGGACATGCTCACTAGAATATTCTTCACTATGCTTACAGACCGAATTTTCGTTATCTTCGAGGAACTGCAAGTCTTGTGGGAATTGCCCTTCCGTGCCCTGGGATTCATGAGCATGATTCTCTTGAATTTCTTTCTCCTCGTATTCATGTTGATGTTGAAAGTGCTGGTCGTGATTCCAGAAATCATCTTGTGGATCGTCTAGATGCTTGTTTTCCGGGACATTGTCCCATGGCAAGTTGGATTGCTGGTCAGGCTCATACAGTGGATCCCATTGAAGCTCTTCTCTATTTTGTTGCCAGTTGTCATGTTGGTCATGTTCTTGGCTATCCCCATGAAACTGCTCTTCTAGAGACGGTTTCTCTGGGGAAGTTTCCCATTTGCTATGCTGATGTTGGTGAACCTCATTTGATGCCGATTGTTCCCATTGTAAAGGACCGTCTTCAGAGTTATTTGACTGGTGGCTGTACCTCAATTGGCCCTTGTCATATGCGCCATGGGACCATGGATCAGTATGGCCTTCCTCGTTGTCTTCGTCCCAGGGCAATTCCGCCAAATCTTCCTCGCCGTCTTTAGCTTCCGGCTGTGGATCCGTACTTAAATGCTTGCTTTCTGAGTAATTTCCAGCATGGCTCTCTTGGTGACCCTCTGGGTGGCTTTCGGGGTGGCTTTCTGGGTGGCTTTCTGGGTGACTTTCTGGGTGACTTTCTGGGTGACTCTCGGGGTGACTCTCGGGGTGACTCTCGGGGTAATGTTCTGGGTGCAGTGCGTAGTCATCAACGGGGTCGTCGGCAGTAAACGAGGCCGGGTGTGTGACTTGGGGAGTGTGTGAGTTTTGTGGCGCTGGGGTGTCGTCATCCCATGGGATTTCACCAATCTCCTCGTCCCATGGATCATCCTGTTCGTCCACCTTTGGGGGCACCGCCGAGGGAGGTTCTATGTGAGACGAATACCGTGAGAACTGACTAGAATTCAGCGTCCGGCGAGGGATTTCCAGGGCAGGGTTGTGTCCAGGGTTGTGGACCGAGTTCCGGCCCGAATTGGGGCCCGAGTTGAGGCCCGAGTTGGGGCCCGAGTTGGGGCCCGAGTTGTGTGACCACGTTGCATTATCCAGGCTCATGGCGTGGTTGATCTGAGGCTCTTCAGCAGACAAGTTCCCATGCGGATTGGTTGCAAAGCCCGCGTTTGGCCGGGCATTCGGCGCAAACAATGGTGCTCCTGAAGTTGCCAGTGGAGGTTGCGGTGGACCAGGATGAAAATTCGCCAGGTCTCCGTCAACAGAGCCTCCGATAGAGCCTCCAACAAAGCCTGCGCCACCAGTGCTATATTGTTGCACGTGGCCACGTCTTTTTGCCCGTGAGGGCTTTGCTCTTGAACTCATTGGGCAAATTGTGTTTTTGGGTGTTTGTTCAATGACGAATAGAAAAAAGTACTGGGAGAAGAAAATCAAAGGCTATGAGAAATCGTGCTATGCACGGCCATTCAACGACAACTAGTTGTCCAGTTTGGTCAGGCGCGCATGCAGGATGTCTGTCCAGGTTAGGGCACGTTCTTAGGGTCGAGGCAATAATCGTGAGACAAGAGGAGGATTTGTGTTGTTGGAGGCACGGGTTTTGTCTTTTTTTAAAAGCTTTGGGAGTGTTCTTCTTTTGTTTCTTCCTTCTTTCTCGGAGTGTTCGAGGTGTGGTCCTCTGGATCGCCTTTCTTCTTAGCCTCTCCACGTAGAGGCGGTGGGTGGATTGCGTGTGAAGTGCAGGAACAGGATTTGATTTGCTAAAAATGATCGAGCGCGGGGATTTCATTGTTTTGGTGAATTTCATTGTTTTCGTGAGAATTCGGATTTTCTTATGGAACAAATTAAAAAGGAACAAATTAAAAAGGAACAAATTAAAAAGGAACATATCAAAAATTGGAACATATCAGAAATTGGAACATGTTCAAACGGAACAAAAACATTCTGCCACGCTGTTCGTGGGGAGAGATTATAATCAAGGCCCAATTTGGTTGCGAAACGGGACCAATATCGTTGTGAAATCATCCAGAATTCGCACTGCTGATTTTGTTTTCACTGATTTTGTTTTCACTGATTTTGCCGTGCACATGGCTCGTTCTGGACATCACATGTGCTCGTTGCATGTGCTCATCTTCAATAAAGAGACATGATATCAACTGACCACCCATAAAAAAGGGTCAGATATTTAAGTTTTGGATTGAAATGTGTTTTTTAATTATGGTGAAAGTATCAGTATGGGTGGAAAGTCCTTTTTGGTTTTTTGTGGCCCAAGTTTGTGTATCAATATTGAAGGTTGGGGGAGAAAACATGGAGAAAAATGAGAAGGTGAGGCTGAATTTTGGGGCAAGTTTAATTTTGATTAGGTTCTGTTTTATTCTTTTTTTAAGTCTTTTTAAGTCCTTTGTATTCTTTTTTATTCTTTTTTCTTTTTTAGTTGGTGTTTGTGGTAGTTTGATTTGGAGGCTCTGTGTCTTCCACAAGAAATCTTTTACCCGTAAGCACCCTTTTATAGGTGTTTGGGGATTTTTCTATGCTATGTTACATACAAAAAACCAAAACATTCGACAGAGGGTTTTTTTACATGCCAATTTGACAATCAAGCGCACTGGAGGTTCGGTGGCTTACAGGTAATATATTTCCACCTTTTCCAGAGTTCCCTATAGGGATCTTTCTCTAGATTGATTGGAATCATCTGATTTGGCTCTCCACCATCAGCTTTAGTAGAGAAAGAACTGCCTTTAGAAGTAGCAAGCCGAGTTTCTTTGTTATATGAGTAAACCCTTTTTATGCTTTTGTTTGGGAAGACCATGGGGGGAATCCATCAACAAGTATGAAATGAGTAAAGGTATAAGAATATTTGCAGTTTTCAAAAACACCCCACAGTCCCTTCTCCGTCGCAATATAGCTTCGCCACCACTAGCATGATGTCAAAAAAGTATCGTCAACTTGACACCAACAAGCATGGACTAATAAATTATGGCACCACAAATAAATCAAGAATTTCTTCTACACAGTGATATATCACTAAAACCACTTCTCAGTAAGTAGGTCAATGAGCACAGTCTATTACGCCACATGTCCTAATAGACATCAAGATGTTATAAAAACACCCTGCAAATATGCTTGAATACCCCCAATAATTGGAGTTTTGAAATTGAAGCTAAGTTTTCTTGAAATTGGTTTACTTTGTAATTATTTATTTTGTTTCACCACAATTCAAGGCTTCCCTGTAAAATATCCGAATTTTCAAGTTTTTGAAATCACCAAAGAACAAATATGAGTCCGGAAGGAAGTCTTGCAAACTTTCATTCATAACAATTTTCGAATTTATTTCTTTCGGGTAGGGAGGGTGTTCCAAAATCAAAGCTTCTCCATTTTCGAAGATGTAAGTGGATGGCAGACTGTCTTCTTCACACACTGAGGTGATCTTTTTGTGACAAATGTCACCAATAGTGTTTTTTTAATATTCCTGAATAAGGGAAAACCCCCCCCCCCCCCCCCCCCCCCTTAGTGATTTTTAATAACTTGATTATTTCCCGGACTGGGTCAAGCTAGATACTTTTTGTCTCTGCCAAGATAAACTGCTCAGTGTATTGTTGGTCTGTTGAGGCATTCAAGTGTCGGCCCATGAAAATCTCCAATAAGGCCAATCAGAAATTTTGTCATCACTTCTTCAAGGCCAACGAAGTCTTTGTACTTGGCGCCTTGTGCACCTCAAGGAAACATGATAGTGAAGTAATGTGCCTTGACCCAAAGAATTTCAACGTACAAACGACCTGGAAAGAGACGAGTCACATCCAAGGAGATACCAAAAAAGTTTCTTTATGTTTTCTTGATGAATAAACAGTCGAGACCGATAGTGAGTTTTGGGACTAGGTGGGTGAAATGAGAGCTGATTTGTGACACATAGGCCATGCCGTCCGGTATAATACCCAGACAAATGCAAAATCTAAAGACATCCCTTTTGAAGCCCAAGGAATTGTTTCCAAAAGGAAATAAAGACTAATCCCGAGTGTTAGGGTTCCAAAGAATAAATCCAGCAGATCCTTCGGATTCCGTCCGAGTGGAAGTAGTTCGTTTTGTTAGAATTATATTTTGGGGGTTTCTGAACTTCAATTTATTTTCTTTTGAGCAAACTAGTTTTGAAAAATGTTTTTGCTTGTCGATTTTGCTTGTCGATTTTGCTTTATTGTTCTTTTTAAAAGTGGTACTGTCTCAAATTATTTAAATAATCCCTAAGTTTGTCCATGCACATGTATGAAAATAGTAGCAACACAAAACACATAAAGTGTACAAAAGAGAAAAAGAATGCAGGAAGAAACACTATTAAAAAAACAAAAACAAAAAACTGGTTAAGCTGAAAAGCTAAAGAATTTCTAATCACAAACGCTAAGTGGGCCAGATTTCTATAGGCCAATTGCACTTCTCAAGATACCAAAGATAGAATCGACACCTTCGACTTCTCTAAGGGTTTTGAACCGAGTAAAAAAGCGATATAAGTTCATCTCTTGGTGAATGAAAATAACAAAAAGGTTTAAAGAGTCAAATTTCTGCTACAATATATAGCAAGGCAGACACTTTGCATCCAGCTCCTTGCACTCCATGCCTATCTTTCACCTCTTGTTTATCACAAACCACTCACAACACTCATATTCCACATTCTTCGTACCCATACCAGAATCCCATCAAGTTCATCAATATTTTTCTTTGTTTAAAATTACCAACCAGCCCACTTTTCGACCTTAGTCCAAATTTAACATTTCATACACGCTGTAGTACTCCTGCTCCTTAGCCCGACCATAGAACCCCACAGGCATGTCACCGCACCACAAAGCCCTATGCTAGCCGACTGAATTCGTTTTATCTCTGCTGAAATTTACCATAGTTTACAGTACGTTTAGCATAAGGCAAAAATTCTTGGATTATAAAAAGGAGGGGCACCCTCAGTTTTTCCCCAATGTTTTTATTCTTTTCTTTTCTTTTCTCTACATCCTCACCGCTCCCAATGATTTGGAAAACCAAAGCCCTGTACAAGCTCCTGAAAATAATGACAAGAACCACCCTCATTTGGGCGGCTAGCATATTCTTCTTCAATTCTGGGTCTGCAAAAGTGGACTTGGATGTCGAAGCATTCACACGGGCAAGAATCGCGTCAATGGCCAATAAGCCTAGTGTTCATGACACAAAAACTAAAACAAAAACTGACACAAAAACTGGCACGAAAACAAGAAAGATCGGGGAATTTGATACGACAAAGATCGTCTTGGAAGAAATAGCGGTAAAACAAACTGCAACAGCTTGTGTCCAGTGTTGGGTCAAGATCCTCCTTACAAACCTCACTTTCAACGCCTTTCTTTGCAAAACTTGCTACTATACTCTTTTCCGACTAGAATTCTTGGACAACCACAGAAACAACTATGCCCTTGAAAAAAACAGAAGAGTATTGTGAAAGCCGGTGCCAGCCCCTTTCAGGGATAACATAGAAACTTCAACACGGGTGCTTGAAACCCTCAGACCTTTTGAATAGCAGGTCCAAGGCAGAAACACAAGGAGAAGTAGAAAGTATGAGGAGTCGGCCAAACGAGTACCCAGAAGTCAAGTATTGTCTAAAACATTGGCTACTACCAAAAACTTGACGAAAGCTCACCCGGGGTCTGTACACTTGGAGAATCCACTAAAGGTCTTGGAAAGCCTTGATGAAGATATCTTTCAAAAGCCACAACAAAGAAGGAAGACCAAGGGGGAAATTTTGTTGGGGCATTCACCCCAAAAGCGGAACATTCGTTGGCCCCAGAAACGGAACATTCGTTGGCCCCAGAAACGGAACAAACTATTGGTGATATATTTGCCGCAAGCGAGCCATGTTACAAAGTGGTCGCCCCAGTCTTGGCCCCAATCTTGCCACCGAGTCCAGTCGAGGGCCCGACTAAACGAAGTTCCAGCACGACTGCGGTGAACAAGTTCCTAAATATTGACTTGAAAGCTCTGGCTTCAATTCTGTTTTTCTGGTCTGGTTTTGAAGGAAAAAAAAAAAACACTATGACAAATACCAAGCTGAATTCACCTAGACAGGCTATGGAAAAGAAACAGGCACGCAGCCTTAAAATGGAAACTACTTTCCAGTCAAAGAAACCCCATGTGGCTATACTTGGTCTGAAATCAAAGGAAAGTTCTTGAAGGCTTAATTGATCCTGAAGTACCCAAGAATAATAAGTGGATCCAAAGAAAGAACACCCGAAAAGTCTACATACTAAACTCTGCATAAAATCAGGCCGTAAAATGTTTAGCTACTTCCACCTTATACAAAAAGAAAGTGCTACTTGGACCATTTACGAAACCCCGAACTTTCACGACGACACAAATTCGGAAAATTATGCTTTGAACATGAAAGTTTTTCAAGACTAAGTATAATTGGTTCGATTGTTGTTGAGGAGTACAGGGGAATGGTTTCAAGAAATGTGAAGACAAGAGAAATCATAACAAATCATAACAAATCATAAAAAACATAACAAATCATGAAATTCAAGTTCAAATCTTAGATCTAGCCTAATTTGCTAGAACTGAAATAGCTAATAGCTAATAGCTAAATATTGATACACAAAAATTGATTCATATGAAATGATAAATCACTTACTAGGTTTTTGCCAAAGCAACAAGTATGTGACATCCACACTAGATTTGTCAGTATGACTGGACTAGACCCAAGACTTAGAAAGTATGACCAGTCCACCGATATTAAGACTATTTCTCCAAAAAGTAAATCCAGCTGAATCGACAGAATCGCGAAGGCTCCTCTCTCCCAGGCACCCGCCTTTTTTTGTTCCGAATCATAAAGCTTTTATATGATTGAGAGAAACATTTTCAACCTGGTTAAAAGTCCCCTTGACCCTAGGCTTTTAAGAAATTTCTCCGAAAAGCATAGTGTACACCTCTGTAAGGAATACCAATGAGTCACTTCGAATTAGCTCCAAAAAGGGCCCCCCCTCGGGTGACCACTGACATATAAAAATCACTGGAGCTCAAGACTGCCTATCTCAAGTCCACCCCCAAAAACATTGGGGCTAGTAATCTTTTTTTTTTTTTTTGGAAATTGCTAGTTTGTAATGGTATCATTAGCTTCAGTGCCGTAAGACCATCCTGTCACTGAAATTCGGTTAATAATTAGTCTTATGGCAAAGTAGGGATCTGGTAAGAGTCATTTATCACGGATGAATGAGGTAAGGATTATAAATCACGGGCCAATATTTTCATTACGGGAACGTCAAAAATGAAGAAGTACAACAGACACTATTCTTTTCAAGAGTTTTGTTTCCTTTCTGTCTTCAATTTTCCTTCACTCTGCTTTCCGCTTATTGCAAGCACTCGCTCAATAGCGTATTGGTGCTTCTGTCAATGGCTTCATGTTTTGTATTCTCACCTTTACTTTTGCCACGGGTAGGGAAATCAAAGCAATAATTGTAGCCAAAAGCCACCACGCCAGAGTTAAAAAAAGCCTCTAACGACCTTGTGCTGTCAAAAACGAGACGTCATAATCCAAGCTAACGGAAAAGTTACAATGATAATACTCCACTTCCTTGTTTCTTGGGGTCAGATTCTAGAAGGCTCCCAAACAAATAGGCCAAAATTTCCCTAAGCTCAAAGCTTGGCCCATACTATCATATATATGAGAAAACAACACAGAGATTATTCTGGTATCTGATTCCCATAAAGAATTATTGTGATAATCTTGAAGCATTGTGTTTTTATGGCACTTGGTTTCCAAATCAAAATTTTCATTCTCTTATCAAAAAAGAAATAAGGTCAGCTTTTCAAAGTAAGAAGTTTTAAGTATCATTGGCGGCTATTCACCATGGAAGAATGTGACAAAATGGGGGGGAGGTTCTGGGAAATCCTCACTTCCTGTAGAGATTATTGCAATTCCCATAAACCCAAGGGTTTTCATTGATATTCTCTCTATACTAATCCCAAGGAAGTTTTTATAAAAACAAAATCAATAATAAATTAATCAGTCAAAAAAAAAAAAGATATTGAACGAAGTCGGCTTTTTTGGTCCACCAATTGAACATTGATTGAAGCTGCAAAACATGTGTGAATTTTGCCTAAACTTTTTTAATTCTTTTTTTTGCTTCTAATTTCCCTCTTAATTCTTTTGCTTAAAAAAAAATACCACCTATTCATAAAATTCAATTTTCAGCTCCTTTTGCAAAATAACAACGAGCTCGTTTATCTAAGGGTTATTTTCCGTTCCCCTTTTTTCAAACCAACATATCATGGGCGTGTAGATGCGAGCATGGTCAATGTGGTATGGTGTGTATACACTGTCCACATTGAGCATGTAGCCATGTTAGCTGCAAGTGTACATGAGCAAGCATTCACATCCCATTGAGTCTATACCAGGAATAAAGCAAGGTTGCTCTTTCTAGAGCAACGTTGCTATTCTGCTAACTAAAAGTGAAGCCCTATC